>NQII01000634.1:584614-683057 GCA_002778355.1 Clitarchus hookeri
CCATAGGCATACTAGCATTTCTGCCAGCACACCAGGTCCGACCGAGCGGGCCAGCGACGCCAGAAGCGACCGAGTGCAACTAACCCGAGTTTTTCCCTGCATCTGCTTTTCGGTCCAGCATGACAGCCATCTGGGACAAATCTCCCTTCAGAACTGCCATACCTTCCTTTCCAGCAGACTCAGGGAATGGAACTTTTGCTCCATACCGGCACCCAGTCCGCGAGGAACTACGTGGAGGTCGCCGCCCGGCTCCCCAGCCCCTCATTTTTACATTTTTTAATTTTTCTCTTGTTTTGGGTTTTTTATTTTTTTCTCTCAAAACAAAACAAACAGCATACAAAATAACAATAAACACAAAGAAAAGCAGATTAATAACAACCAAAAAAATAAAAAGGTGTAAACAAAAATAAACAAATATATCAACGGTAAACATTAAAGGTTGGATACCAGGCCACGCCCGCAAATGCCCCTATGACTAACAGACCCCCACAAGGGGTCCACGGCCAACGGGACACCAGGAGGAGGAAGGGAAGTTTTGGGGACAAAACAGGCTTTTTCAAAAGCTGCACAGGTCATTTTGAGGGAGAAACTGGAAATTTTGAAGCGCTGGCCGCCTGCAACCACCTGTGATGTCATCACAGGCAAGTAATCCAGAATCCTATTCCTAGAATCCTGCACCAAAGTCGGCCATTTATAACTACTAATAATATTTCACACATGTAAATTATATCCTCTCCCGTAGTATAAGGTTTCAATTTTGGTATCAGGTTGGCAATTAGAGGCTTCAAGGACAGTGTGAACTATGGTAACTCTGTTGACCATTATAAAAGTGTCTTTCTTCTTCCCTTGTACCAATATGAAAAATGTGATGTACATTTATCTGACTTGCTAGGGTGCTTTGTAGTAAAATGATAATCCAGTTTGTTGGGTACCATGGTCTGATTGCCGAGTATTAATCTACAAATTACACACACAGAATGAAGGCTAACTTCAGTGTTGTTCCATGAAAATCCATACAATTAGTAACCGACAAAATAAGTCCTTTTCTTAAAAAATAAGCATGGTATTTCTTTTATCTATTGAGCTTGATGGGCGGGGAAAAAAATCATTGTTCAAATTGAAACTGGCAGTGGAAACTGACAGTTCGCCTTCAGTGTCCTGAAGTTTAATATTCTTGTGTTACAAGACTGTCAGTATGATAAATTACAAAAAGTTATATTTAATTTTTAAGTTTTCATATTGGATTTTATTGGAACATTGCCCAAAACACAACTGTATAGCACTGCTTAATCACATTATACTATATAAAACATGAATAAGTGTCAGGAAATATAGAAAGTAGCTGATTAAACAATGGCCAAATGATAAAACAAAACAGTTTAAACGTTGAGAATTGTACAGTTTTAGAAGAAAACAATGCTTTGGTGAGGAAGCTTTGATCATTTATCATTTTGACATCTCTCGAACCAATTGTGAATTAGTAACAACTGTTTTGCCATCTGTTTGACTAATCTTGAATCAATTACTGCCTGCCATCTATCAAACTAATCTTCAATCACTTATATGTCACTATCTTACTGGAAACTAAATGACATAACTTTCTTCTGTTTTTTTTTTTATTATTTTGCAATAAAAAAATTATAATTTTTATCTGCTCAAAAACTTGCAGCGCATCACTGAACTATCTCATATCACCTCAATTTGTCGCAGAACACTGATTGGTAAACTTTGGTGTACTGTTGCATCTTAGCCTGATGTTGGAACATTCGCAATGCCATGGGCTCATGTACCTATTCCAAAAATACCACTATGGAAACAAAAGGTTGAACTGTTGGGACAATTTGTAACGGTTAATGGGGGAAAAAAAAGTGAGACATAGGGCCATCCAAGTGGCAGTCGCTATGGTTCCTCAGCAACATATAACTTTTTACTTGAATACGTCCACAGGCTTGCTGGGACTGTGGGCAGGCTGAATGACTTCTTAAAGAAAGGTGTAAAATATTTATGGAAAAATATGAAGTATTTTAGAAGATACGAGAAAGCTTTCAGAAAATAGAGACAGAGGACTCAGCATCACCCTGAGTGAGGTAGAAAAGAGATATCTTGTAGATAACATGAATGTCTAAGCATTTATTTTTCCATTTCTGAGTATAGTGAGTAATCATTTTGATTACTTTTTTGAGCCTACTTTCGGAAGGAAAGAAAGGCTTATGAGAAGAGTTCCCTGGCATTGTGTGTGTGCCTGTGTGTGTCCCCGTTTCAATTTATGAATGCGTGAACCAAATTATGTCAGCTTTATATCCATGAAACTCATTGTGAAATTGTTCTTCAAAATTACAGAAATTAGAATTGTCAATTTCATCCAACACAGAGGGTCCACATTAGTATAATAGACTTCTTGCCTCCCACCTGAATTTTTGCATGTAGGAAACGTGGCTGGCTGGTTTTCGTGAGGTATCTCCCTGCCCTTGCATTCCCCCACTACTCCATCTTTAGTACATTAAGGTAAAATGTTTATATGTCCACCATTTTGTAGTTAAGTGTCCTTACCCCATGAAAACATACAAGTTTATGTGGCCTACCGTAGTACTTCTTGTTTGCCAAATTTGATAGGAATTAATTGATTATTTCCCTCAGTATAACATAATTTTATTTTTGTGGTGCTTTCTTAAAAAATGGTGGACAAGAAAGGTTCTATGTAGACACACATGATGGTAGTGATATATACTGCCACATGCAAAATTAAGTTGAAATTTTTTTTATGGTTCTGTAGATATGTGATACTAAGCTAAATATTTAAATAGCCACCATTTAAAAAAGAGTTTCTTACCCATTTAAAACATGTAAATTTACATGACATCACACTGTCTAATTGTTTGCCAAATGTGATTAAAATAGGTTTTTCAAGATATTACATAAAATCTCATTAATTCATATGGCACTATCTTGCAAAATGTTGACAAAAGAGGCTCTGTGTAGACACATTTGATGGTTGTAATATACAGGATGAGTATAAAAGGATACCCCAACTTTCAAGGTCTATAATATAAAAACCAAACAACCTACAATCTTGATTGACCAATCAAATGAACCGTGGAACCGTGAAATTTGTTTACCATACATTCATAAATGTTCAATGTGACCACCACGAGCGGCCCAAACGACATTTACGTGATAATCAAACTCGTTCCCCACCCTTGTCAGCATGTCCGGTGTTATGGTTTGGATGGCGTCCGTAATTCTCGTTTCACTAGCATAAACTTAATTTTTTCCCATTTTAATATCTTACAACATGGCAGACAAGGGAGGCTCTTTGTAGACACATTTGGCGATTGAAATATATGTCGCCGGCATACAAAGTTAAAAATGGTTTTGTGATTTCGTAGAAATGTTTATTTGCCACCATTTTTAAAATGAGTGTCTGGCCCATTTAGAACATGTAAATTTACATGGCGTACCACAGTACTACTTGTTTGCAGAATTTTGTCAGAATCTGTTTGATTTTTTGAAGAGATATGACAAAAATTTTATTATTTCACATAATGCTATCTTACAAAATAGCAAATAAAAGAGGCTATGTATTGACACATTCAATGCATGCAATAGATACTTTCAGAATACCAAGTGTGATCAAAATTTGTCATATGGTATGGTGGATATTGCAAATTAATTGGTTGAGTAGTTTCCAAGATATAACATAAAATCTTTTATTTTCATGTGGTGCTATCTTCCGAAATGTTAGACCAATAAGAATATCCTTATCTAATGAAATGCATACACAATGCTCTATCAATGTACCAAATTTGGTTTAAATCAGTTACATGTTTCTCAAAATATGATATAGTACCCAAAAATAAAAAAATAGTTTTTTCATGGTGCACCATTTTCATTATCCGGCACAATATTTATTATGGTATTTAATGCAACACAAGAAATTATGAGCAACATTACTAAACAGGAAAATATATTGTTATGTTTATAAGAGCTTATGGTTACATTTGGTTTCTCAGAAACCAAGAGTACATAATTTTTATTTCCAGTATCAGATGAATAGTTCAGGAATATTATTTTCATATATAAAGTTATAACTCAAAGTGTTTTAACGTACTTTCCAAAGGAAAGAAGGGCCTATGAGATCACTTTCCTGTCTGTGTGTGTCTATGTGTGTGTTACTCTCAAAATGGTGGCCAATTTAAAATTTGGGGTGATTTCATATCTCAGGAACCATTCAACCGATTTAAACCAAATGTTGTATGCTGGCAGAGCATCATATAAGCAGTACATTTTGAAATGGATATTGTTGTTGGTTTGCCATTTTGGAAAATAGCACCAAATATAAAGAAATAAAGATTTTTGATTATATCTCAAAAACTAGTAAACCAATTCTTGGCCAATTTGGCAGGAAAGTAATACTATGATAGGCCAAGTAAATGTAAGTGAACTTGATTAGATATTTACTTAAAAAATGGTGGCCATACATATTTTATAATGGTTATTTGGTATATCTGCCATACAATTTAAACAATTTTGACCAAATTTTGTACTGAAATTATATGTTAGAAGCATTATATATGTCAACACATAACCACTTTTGTTGACCATTTTGGAAGATAGCATCATGTGAATAAATAGTTATTATGTTATATCTCAGTAAAAAATTTACTGATTTTTACCAAATTTGGTATAAAAGAAGTACTGATGCAGATTATGTTTAGTGATATATGTTTTAAGCATGCCAGGAACTTATTTTCAAAATGGCGGCCATATAGTCATTGAAGCTTAGAATGCTATATCATCAAAATTATGTAATTAATTCTAACATAACTTTGTATTTTGGTAGTAGATATTACATTTATCAACTATATCTACATGCAGCATTTTTTCTCCACCATTTTGTAAGATACCACCATGCAAATAAATATAGTTTTTATAGTCATATCTTGGGAAACAATCGACCAATTCCTATCAAATTTGGCAAACAAGTAGTACTGTGACAGATTATGTGAAATTGCACATTTAATTGTGTAAGACAATTAATTTTAAAATGGCGGGCATTTAGTTATTTCAACTTTAAATGATTTAGCGGGGAAACAATGTAATCATTTCCAGCTTATCATTATATTATGGCAGTAGGTATTACAACTATAACTGTATCTACATGGAGTATCTTTAGTTCTCCATTTTGTAAGATAGTGACATGTGAATAAGTAAAAAAATTTATGTCATATCTTGGCAAACATTTAACAAATTCCTACCAAAACAATTAACAAATTCCTACAAAATTTGGCAAACAAATAGTACTGCAGCAGGGGGTGTAAACTGGTATGGTTTAAGTAGGTCAGGCACTTATTTTAAAAATGGTGGCTATATAAATATTTTAGCTCAATATATTTTATCAACAAAACAAATTCCAACTTAAGTTTGTATGTTGGCAGTGCCTATTACAACCATCAAATATGTTTATGCAGAGCCTCATTTCTCTACCATTTTGTATAATAGCTCCACCAATAGAAAACGAAGCGTTTATTTTATGTCTCAGGAAACAATCAACCCATTCTTAAAACATTTGGTGAAGATGTTGTACTGTTGTAGGCCATATTAATATCTGTATTTGTTAAGAATGACACTTATTTTCAGAATGGCAGCTATAAAATCATTTTATTTTTGTGTGCTATATCTACAAAGTTATGTAATCTATTTTAATCAAACTTTGTATATTGGCAGTATACAATCATCGATTGTGCTACTTCATAACATTTTTGTCCTCCATTTATGAAGATTGCCATATGAAAATTATGGAGGTTTTATGCCATATCTCGAGGACTAATTTACTGATTCACACAAAATGTTACACTTTGTCATTTGAACTAATTTTTACCAAATTGTGCACACTGTAAATGCCACAGAAGTCCATGTAAACTTTCCAGATTTAAATGGGTCAGACAACAATGTTCAAAATGGCGGCATCATAAATAATTTAGGTAAGTTTGTCACATATATTAACCAATTTAACTAAATTCAAACAAATTTTGTATGTGGACATTATACATTAGAAGCATCGTATATTGATCCTCTTTTATTGTGGAAATTTCATATAATAGCATCAAATAAGATAGTTTTTTATGGCATACCTTAGGGACCAAACAACCAATTTCCACCAAATTCTTCACACAAGTAGCGCTACGGTAGGTCATGTAAACTTACATGTTTTAAGTGGCTAAGTCACTTTTTTTCAAAATGACAGCCTCTAAATATTTTGGGTGTTAGTAAACACTATAGTTCAAAACATTAGGCAGATTAAACATGATATTGATGCTCTGAATCCAACCTCCATAATGCAGTGCATTGCACACTAGCTTATTGTGCAATGTTTTCTGGTTCAAGTCTTGGGTAAGGTACGTGTGTATTTGTAATTGTCTCACTAATGTTGCATATGTTTCTGCTTTCATTTCTAATGTTATTGCTTTCAAAGACAAGTCAAGTCCTACCTACCAACTCAGCTCTTTAAGAACGTATTTAAAAATTAATTGTACACATGTTGAGGAAAGTAGGCTAATTAGTTATATCGGTAACGTCTTGTTATAAGTAGAGTAAAAACATGCCAATGTGCTGGCTGATAGTTACAATAACATGCTACACTGAAATATAGTGAGTGGTGTTTTTGGTAAGTGGTGAGTAGGTAGCCATACACTTTATATGTTCGCAGACTTTGAGAGACAGGTTTGTTCTTTCTGTCGTCTCTTTCTCTCTTGTTTTGACTTTGGTGATGGACATGCTATATGTCTTCAACTGTTTACTTTCTCCTTTAATCCAGTTCAAACTAGTATATAGATTTCAGGTGTGCATTCATTCTCCTATATAGTGGTAAATCCAGCATGCTTGTTATGGTGTTCTATTACATTAGCAGTGTTCATTTTAGGGGAACATTTTTTGATGTTGTTGTTACTGGGAATGTTACTTTTTGGATGAACTCCAAAAGAAAATGAAATTTAAAACAATGTAAATATTTAGAAATTGCATGTACAGAGTATCTTTCTTTGTATATGGTTTCACAGAGCTGTTTTTTTTTTGCATTAGATAATGTGTTTTGAATGTAGTGTAATTTTTGTTTTAAATATAAAATCCATCCATTAAGTTAACATTGTGTATATGTTGCAGAGCACACGTGTCCAGTTTACTCCGCCATTACGGGAGAGTTTTGCATATCCCTTGATTTTGTGGCACCTGTTTACTGTGACGACTTATCTGGCCTCCTTGGTTCAGGAAGAATCTCAGCAGGATGAAAGAGGAACCAAAGATTCATTCTCCAGACTGTGCAAGAGGTCAGCTCTTCTGGTTAGTTTTGATATTATCAGCCAATTTATGGTATATTTTTTACTGTTTCTTGCTCATTTTTATAATGCTTATATAAAAATGTTTTGTTTAATATTAAACAAGTATTTATAGCATTGTAAACATTAATATGCTAAATACCAAGTACCATATTGTTTTGAGGATTCTTTTACCTTGATTTTAATAGTTGTCATATTGTAATACATCACCTCAACAGTGCAATTTCATATAAAATATTCTTGATTCTTTTTTAGAAAATGCATCCAATTTAAATTTTGATTTATGTCACTTGGATTAAATCAGCCCACCTTGTTAATAATACAGAATTGATCCAGTGGGGTTCCGAGTAACTCTCAATGATATTGTCATTGCCAGTTTGAGAGAACCTACAGGATGTTGAACAAATTATGTTTTCTATGTAGTCCAAGTAAGTCAATCAAGCATGCAAGTCATGAACTGGGAATATCATCAACAATTCGGGAGTTTTATGATAAGAATTTAAAGCCATTAAATTTAGAGCTGGGAAACAAAACTGACTAAACACAAGGCTTATGAGATGAGTTCCCTGTCATTGTGTGTGTGTGTGCATGTGTGTGCATGTAGGGGGTGCACACGTGTGTGTAGGGGGGGTGCACGCACGCATGTGTGTGGGGGGTGCGCATCCCTGTTTCAATTTAGGAACACGTGAACCAAATTTCACCTAATGCTGTAAACATATAGTAGTAAGTAAGGACACATGATTTTTGTAGTTTTTGTCCATGTGATCGCTTCCTCTCAAAATGGTGGCCATTTTAAAATTTGGTGTGATTGTCATATCTTGAAAACCATTCAACCAATTTAAACCAAATTTTATATGTTGACAGTGCAAGGTGTAAGCCTTGAATTAAGATATGGATATTGTTATTAGTCTGCCATTTGGAAAATAGCATCACATGAAAAAGTAAAACTTTTACGTTACATCTCAAAAACTATTCAACCAATTCTTGCCAAATTTGGCACGTTAGCAATGCTATTGAAGGTTATGTAAACATATGCAATTGAAATTGATAAGGCATTTATTTTAAAAATGGCGGACATACAAATATTTTAGTTTTATTTGGTACAACTGCCAAACTGTTGAACCAATTTTGACCACATTTTGTATACTGACAGTATATATTACAGGTATCACATATGTCAAGAAATAACCACTTTTGTGTGCCATTTTGTAAGATAGTGCTATATGAATTAATAAAGTTATTATGTCATAGCTCAGGAACAATTGACAGATTCCTACCAAATTTAGGGAACAAAGTATTGTAGCAGGTGATGTATACAAGTTTGTATTAAGTAAGTCAGACACTTATTTTCAAAATGGTGGCCATTTACATATTTTAGTTTTGTATGCTATATCATGGAAACCATGCATTTAATCAGAACATAAATTTGTATGCTGGCAGTATATATTACAACCATCAAATGTGTCTACTTAAAGTCTCTTTTTTTCCACCTTTCTGTAAAACTGTATCAGATTACAAACAAAAATGATGTCATATCCAAGAGAAAATGCAACAAATTTCTACAAAATTTGGCAAACGAGTGGCACTATGGCAGGCCATATAAATTGATATGCTTTGAGGAGCCAGACACTTTTTCAAAATGGTGGCCATATAAACATTTTTACTCATTATATTATACAGTAGAGCACCCCTCAACCGGAATCGTCGGGGGAAGGGCTATTCCGGTTGAGGGAAAATTCCGGTTATGGGAAATGAGTGTGGGATGGTGTGAAAAATAACACATTTTTAGTCTGAACTCGTGTATATGTGGCACATAATTTTAACTTAAGAAATCGATGGGTGTAAATTATTAGTTTTATCCTTAAAGTTACAAAACCATTTTTAAAAAAACACTATTTACTGTTTATGAAATGTGAGTCATAAAACTTCCGGCGCTGCGTTAATGACCTTCATTCTCAACCTTCTAGAGGGGATTCTTATCTCTTTGCACTTGTGTCTGTGTAAGCGAGATCTGGATATCATGTTACTGTTTATGTTGATGTGCATCTGATAAAACTTCCCGAAGTATAGTAAATTCCATTGACAGTCTTTTCCCTTACTGCATGGTACGTCGGCGCAGCATACATTTACAAGAGCAGGGCTGACGTATTATATATAGACCAAGATCACAAAATACCGTATTTCAGCATGTATAGGCCGCACATTTTTACAAAAAAATTACAAAAAGTGGGGTGCGGCTTGTTTACGAGATATTGGCATAAAAAATTTTTTTCCCCCTATACCATGTTTAGAAATTTGCCAACGATGTTTAACTTAGTTTCTAAGGAAGTCAAAAAAAATAATAAGAAATGAATAGTTCATCACTTGTGTTTAAACGCGTATGGGTCGCACCATACTTTATTAGCCTGCCTTTCGTTGACTTGTATCACCTTCAACCACCATCCAGCTTGCGAGTTTCCTTTCTCTTTTTTCTTTCAGCATCTTGCTTGGCGTCCTTCCTTTCCACCACCACTACTCCCTTCCCAAGGCCGCAACCGCAGCTGCCCAGCACCAAGCAAGCTTGCTCGCTCCCTTTCTTTTCTTTCTCCCTCCTTCCTCCTCTTTTTTGTTTGTCACGCTGTCTCTCTCTCTCTCTCTCTGGTGGAATGAGTCAGCCAGCAGCAGCTCTGTGTGTGTGACGCCGCATGCACACATGCACCATACCATTGTCTGCCCGACAACAGCCGGCCGAGCTGGCAGGCTACGAACGGCGCACGTGTTCTGCAATTTAAACGCAGTGTTGAAGCNGGAATGAGTCAGCCAGCAGCAGCTCTGTGTGTGTGACGCCGCATGCACACATGCACCATACCATTGCCTGCCCGACAACAGCCGGCCGAGCTGGCAGGCTACGAACGGCGCACGTGTTCTGCAATTTAAACGCAGTGTTGAAGCATTTTGACATAAATGCAAAAGTTTTATTTACGTGGAATACTGCGCTGTTGCGACTTTTCAGCAGGCGGAAGCCAGGCGGCGCGGCAACGATAACATTCAATGGAAAATTTATTAGTTTGACCTTGCCATAGTTTGCTGTTGCCGCACTAGCATGATGAGGCCCGGCAATATTTACGGGAATACAAAAATTCAGTGCGACCTATATTTGAAATATTAATTATCCCTAATCTTTCATCAAAAACTTCTGGTATGGTCTATACACGCCAAAATACGGTACATTTACACTAACACGTTAGAACACTAAATTCTGAGTCACATCACTAAAACCAACTGCATATGTCGCACATTGCCATTAGTCACTGTCACTTGTGTCATTATGCAGCATAGCTGTAGCTGTGTCACTTGGGCTGGCTGTCTCTTCATCATGCAGCTTGTTTACCAGCTATTGGGCATGTACAGTCTGGTGTGAGCAACAAAAGACCTCTTGTGAGCACGGGAAAGTTATGGCACAACTTTGCGACGTTTGAATTTTTTTGGAAAATTAGTTCCGGATTAGGGGAGTTCCGTTTGAGGGAATTCCAGTTAAGGGGTGCTCTACTGTTCCTACAAAACTATGAAACAAATTTCAACTAATGTTTGTATGCTGGCAGTACCTATTATATCCATCAAAATTATATATACAGAGCATCATTCCTCTGCCACCTTGTAAGATAGCTCCACGTGAAATAATCAAGTTGTTGTGTCGTATCTCAGAAAACAATCAACCAATTTCCTCCAAATTTGGCAAAGAAGTTGTACTGTTGTAGGCCATATTAATTCATATGTTTTAAGTGTGAAAAATCCTTATTTTCTCAATGGAGTTTATAAAAACATTTAAGCTTAGTATGCTACATCTATCAAACTACGTAACCAATTTTAACCTAACTCTGTATACTGTATCTATGACAATCATTGAATGTGCTAATTCATAACCTTTTTGTCCTCCATTTGTGAAGATTGTCACATGGAAAAATTGAGGGACCATACCTCGAGGACCAATCATCCAATTCCTGCCAAAATTTCATGCAATTAGTTCTATAGTAGGGTATGTAAACTAACATGTTATAGGTGCAGAGGGCTTTTTTTTAAATTGTTGTTGTATAAATAATTTAGAATAATATTTTATATCTATGAAACAATTCAACAAAATTTAACCAAATTTTTTACGCTAACAGTATTCATTAGTGGCNAATAATATTTTATATCTATGAAACAATTCAACAAAATTTAACCAAATTTTTTACGCTAACAGTATTCATTAGTGGCATTAATTATGTATACAAAGATTCTTTTTGCTGATGTTTTTGCAAAATTTATGCCAGGTGAGTAAATTGAACATTGTTCCATATTTCCAGAGCAATTTAACTAATTTCCATAAAATTTTGTACACCATTATTCCTACAGAAGGTTCTGTAAAGTAAATGATTTAAATAGTGTCAGACATTGATTTTTGAAGTGGCTGCCATGTAAATATTTTGACAATTCAACCAAATTCAACCAAATATTTCATACTGACAGTATCTATTAGAAACATTGTATACAGAACCTCTTTTTTTTAGATAATTTTGTTAGATAGCACCAGTTAAGAAAATAAGGTTTTTATGCCATAGCTCAGGCACCAATAAACTGATTTCTCCCAAATTTTTTACACAAGTAGCACTATAGTAGGCCATGTAAACTTATGTGTCTTAAGTAGCTTGGACACTTGTTTTCATAATAATGGCTACATAAATATTTCAGCTAAGTGAACAATATCATTTGAATTATTAAGACTGATTACATCCAAAGTTAATGCTCCAAACCCTACCCCTGTGATGCAGTTGATTGCATGCTAGCTTGATTTTAGCAGGTTTTCTGAGTTTGAATCCCAGGTGAAGCGCGTGTGTATTTGTATTTGTCTCGATACTGTTGCATATGTTTCTGGTTTCATCTCTAATTATATTGCTGTCAATGATTAAAGCCGACCTACCATCTAAGATTTTAAGAACTCCATTAAAAATGATTTGCATCCATGTAGAGCAAAGCAGGTTAATTAGTTATATCAATAACTTCTTGTACATTTATTGATGACAAAGCCACATTTTATTTAAATTTAAGGTTAGGTAACCATTAAAATTATAGGGGACAGAAAACNCATTTATTGATGACAAAGCCACATTTTATTTAAATTTAAGGTTAGGTAACCATTAAAATTATAGGGGACAGAAAACTCATATGTAACAATAAAACACAAGCATAAAATTTACAAAATATTGTTTTCGTAAATGTGTTTTGGCTGGAAAAGCCAACCTTTTAGAGTGCTTATCAGTAGTGGGCAAGAAGAATGTGGCAGGGGTGGGTGGTTCATTTGCCACCATTTGAAAATGACATACATCACATAATCAATGCANTGGGTGGTTCATTTGCCACCATTTGAAAATGACATACATCACATAATCAATGCATGCACATAATTAATACTTCTTATGTTATCTATCACATGTACAAACTTAGACTTAATAGTGGTTGGAATTAGCAATATATCATACAGCTCTTTGGGTTTTCACTAAACAATATTAAGACAACATTGGCTAAAATTATTATTTTAATAATCTATTTACACATCATCTATTGGGCTCATGAATTGTGATTAAGAAAATGCATTATGCTTTGATAACAGCTGTTTTGTTTTGAGAGATTGATTATTTGCAGTGACTGTTTCTACTGCCATTTGACATATAGTTGCACAGTCCAGTATATCTTTGGTCAAGTGCATAGCTACACATGAGTCTAAATACCAAACAGACTCTTTATTTTCACTAAATGTCAAATAAGAAAAATAGACACATTTTAATTTTTACTGTTCATACCTTTATTTTCAATTTTGGCAATTTTCGTACCTCTGGCTTGACAATTTGCTGCACAATACCCTGACTTATCACAAATTGATAATTCACAGCCGAAACTGTGATTTTGTTTGTTAACGGGGCGCTCTTAGCCGTGAGGCCCTGCCGCTCCCCGGCCTCCCAGTAGGCGGGGAAGAGGGATCACGCCCTCTCAACGTAGACATACCAGCGCTCACCGAAATTGACCAAACCCATACCTCCGACCTGTTCATCAGGCTGCACCGAGCGTAGCCCCGATCTGATTTACCAGATCACACCGAGCATGTCCTACCACAAGGCCTGAGATCCTAGCACTCAGTTTACCAAGCGTGTGGTCTGGCCGGAGCACTACCCACACCCCTGACGTCATCTCTGGGACTCCCCCGGGGCAGATGCCTGCTNTGTGGTCTGGCCGGAGCACTACCCACACCCCTGACGTCATCTCTGGGACTCCCCCGGGGCAGATGCCTGCTCACCGCCTGGCTCTTCTGAAAGAGGGGGAATCTCTCCGAGCCTCCTTCAGCTCCGGAGTCGACCACTGCCAGCATGAGTCCAACCTCACCTGATCCGTACAACAGAGAGAACCTCCGTATGGGCCAAACAGATCATCCCGTGCTACCTCTTATTTCCCATGGCACTCATGGGTTTTCCAATGCCTGACCGCCAGGGCACCACCCACGGGCAGGGAGACGCGGGGTCCCTCCGAAAGGTTGTGGGTACTGTCATCCCAATCCGGTTTTATACCCTGGTTTTTCTTCACCGAGCGCCGTGATCGCCACACCGCCCATAAGGCTGGGCCCCGCTGACATCAGACACGCGTCCTTTACCATCCTAGAATTTCTTCACAGGGAAATTCCTGTTTCGACCCTGGCTTATCACAGTTTTAACATTTAGAAAGTTGCCTCTGTTTGTATGACATTTTCTTGTTGCTTGTGTTACTGGATGTTGCACCTTTCGTGTAGAGCGCCAACTAAGTATTAGCAGCATGCACAGCAGTCAACTTTACATTCTCCAATAACTTCATCTTGATGGCATCTGCTGTGATTAGAATTCTAGAACTTTCTGAACCTACAGTCAAACCCCGAGGTAATGAACATGTATGTAACGAAAACATCAGTCTAAAGTAAAGGTTTTCAGGAACCGTCAAAAAATCCCAAAAATGTATGAAAAAAATATAATATCCTTGTAAAATGGAATAAATTGCAATGAAACCCTAAGTAAAATACATTCACTTGCCCATGGCAATAATATGTAGGTATTTCTCAGTAGATACTCTTAAACCATCCGTCGAAACATAAAAAAAAATTTGGTGAAAATCCATTTAAAACTATGGCGGCGGTGATTTGAGTTGACATGCACGTGCCTAGTGAGTTAGACTTAGTGCAGCATATGATGTCACAAAGGGCTCTTTGTTCTTCACCCCTCCCACTCCACCATTCACCCCTACACCACCTTGACTCCTTCCATGCCTCATCCCTTCTTCCATGCCTCATCCCTTCTTCCATGCCTCATCCCTCCTTCCACACCTCATCCCTCNCTTCTTCCATGCCTCATCCCTTCTTCCATGCCTCATCCCTCCTTCCACACCTCATCCCTCCTTCCACAGATTATCCCTCCTTCCATGCCTCATCCCTCCTTCCACAGATTCTCCCTCCTTCGCCTCATCCCTCCTTCCATGCCTCATCCCTCCTTCCACGCCTAATCCTTCCTTCTATGCCTCATCCTTCCTTCCACGCCTCATCCCTCCTTCAGGGTCACGTCACTCCTTCCCCGCCTCGGCTCTCCAACTCCTGAACACCTAGTTACTCTTCAACCATTAGTACATAGCAACAGTAGTAGCCAATAACAGTGTGCATTACAGATCTTCCCTTTACCTCCCATGAACACCTTTTATCTTGTGACCACACCATGTTTGCTGGTTNACAGTGTGCATTACAGATCTTCCCTTTACCTCCCATGAACACCTTTTATCTTGTGACCACACCATGTTTGCTGGTTTTGACAACCAGCTTATGCTATTTTTTTATTAGAATGCAATTTTATTTACGGTTTTCGATTTCACTTTTGTGCTTTATATTGATGACACCTTTATTTTTTCTAACTTCCACTTTGGATACAACACATTATATCAACAATAACGGCATGCCAGCACTGCCCGTTTCTACTGCAGCCCGCCTTGCTTCTCTGTCGCACGTGTCGCAGTTGCCCTTGAAAAGTCACATCCTTCACACCAGCTGTGTGCGTGCTGATTTTACATGTGCTACTACAGGCTAGCAGTGTGTTGGACAAATGAATGAATGATTGTGCTGTAGCATACAATCAATTGCTTATTTTTTATTTATTTTAGAGAGAAAGGAGGTCTTCGCTCAGGCTAAAAATGTACGCTGGAAAAAATATATCCATAGTACCACATGCCACAATGGTTACATTTTTGTGGCAGTAAAAGGTGGTCCACGGCCTTGTGGAATATATATTTCTATTTTGAAGACTTCTGCTTATTAAAATAAATTTGTGTTCGTTAATAAATTTTTTAATTTTTGCACAAAGAATAATTGACAANGAAGACTTCTGCTTATTAAAATAAATTTGTGTTCGTTAATAAATTTTTTAATTTTTGCACAAAGAATAATTGACAATGAATTTTGCACTCCTTATAAGGTAAGCAGCGCACAATGTTTTAACTTTTTTCTAGTTGATGTGAGGTCATTTTGAACTTATTTTCTCTTTAACATGAGGGTGTTTATGGTCTTGTGATAATATATTTTTAACCAGAAGGCTCCTTCCTATTGAAATAAATTAAAATTTGGTTAATAAGTTGTCTAAATTTTGTACAAAATGGCCTTCGGAAATGGATTTCCACTCTTTAAAAGTTGGGCGGCACACATATTCTCGTCAACTACAGATTGTTTATAGTCTTGTGGGGTACCATTTCATTTGCAAAACATCTGGTTAGTGAATTATGTTAGTATTTAATGTAAATAAAAGTTTTATTTTGCACCATAGATGACAAAAGACTCTTTTAATAGGAAAGAAGACTTTTTCTTAATAACTTGTTGTTGGGGGTGTTAAAACAATAAATTTAGATTTTAAAAAGTAGCAAAATAGAGTACAAATTTTCAGGAACCGTGACAATTTGTTAAATTAGTCCTACTGATCATCTGCCCATATTCTTCGGGAAAACCTGCTAACAATAGTGTCCCAATCCACTCATCACTAACTTCAAAGTTAACCTCACGAAGTCATTGCGTTGTAGACATGATTTTGTTAACGTATTCTTCAATCATGCTGCAGTCATCCAAACATGTTAAANACGAAGTCATTGCGTTGTAGACATGATTTTGTTAACGTATTCTTCAATCATGCTGCAGTCATCCAAACATGTTAAAATAAGCTGCAGCAATAAACTGACTTGTCTTGTAATACTTGTGTCTTCAAAAAGCTTTTTAATGGTATCCCATGCTTCCCTAGCCATCTTGCATTTCTCAACATGTTGTATAATGTCAGATTCTATTAACAATAAAATCTTTGACAGCACCTATTAATCCTTGTCTCCCCCATTTTCGGATTTCACTAGGCCTTGAACAACATCCCATTGGTCATCTAATTGTAGTTGAGCTTTCATGTGGAACTTCCATGACAAATAATTTTCACTGCCATTGAATTTCTCAACAAATGACAAAACCAATGTCACCATGTCGCTGGCACTATTTATTTCAGCACAACTAAATGTTACTAATAGGGTCAGTGACCTGATAAGTACTGTAAATCTTTTACTGTTTTTACAGATGTATCTGGGCTCATAACCTCTGTTGGGCTCATGAATTGATATTAATAAAACATGTCATGCCTTGATAACAGCAATTTTGATTGTGCCAACCATGCCAACCAGGGTGGCCATCTTGAACAAAAAAAAATGAAACAATGTACTGACATGATATAAGTTCCAGTGCCAACCTGACAATAATTAACTTCCTCCCCCCACCATGAAATGATTCATGAACAGATTGCAGTGAAACAATTTTGGTAATATGCTTCCAAGCTTCTAAAGTGGAAAACATTTTTGCTTTTTTAATTAAGAGTGCAGTTAAGGACTTTGTGCTTAAATTTTACCTTTAGGTGGTTTAATTTTTTTAACAATGCTAAATACNATTAAGAGTGCAGTTAAGGACTTTGTGCTTAAATTTTACCTTTAGGTGGTTTAATTTTTTTAACAATGCTAAATACTCTTTCAGTTTCAGCAGTAATATGTGGGATCAACAACATTGACATTTGAAAAATATTTTATATTTCATCTTGCCAAAAGCATCCTTAATTTTTGCAATTTTTATCCTGGCAACACCATTCTTTCACAAGCCAGGATGTTTTCATTCAAAGGATCGGTTATATAAGATGTAAACTCTGCTTCCAGGCAGTCTTTATCATTGTAGCAAACTTTGATTGGAAACTCAACAAATAACATAACCGATTTAAAATAAGAACTTGCTCTGAGCGATACATTCACAAGTTCTGCATGTTTGACAACTATGCCTTCAAATGTGAAATTTATCAACAATGTAAATACAAGATGTAACAGAAAAGTTGTGCACACATTTGTAGAATGTGTGTCTGTCACTGATAAACAGACTGCTATCTTTATGTACTGCCTTATATCTACACCAATTACTAGACCGTCAACCTTCTGTGTATACCTACTAGAAAGTTTTATATCTGGTAGGCATTTCAAACCTGGTCCTGATTGCTTTCCCAAAGCTCCTGTTTTAATGAACTTGCTAGCAAATCTATCAAGATTAAGTTGGCATATCTACCAAGTCTATAGATAGAAGGAACTTTCTGTTGCAAAATTATATTTTAATTTGTGAAAACAGGAAGAATATTTTTCAGAACAGAAGGTGTATTTCCAACTTATATTATAACTTTCTCTGCAAGAACTGTACTGTTAGAAGTTTCTTCTGATTCAGCATCTTCACCAGCATGAAATATTNTATTATAACTTTCTCTGCAAGAACTGTACTGTTAGAAGTTTCTTCTGATTCAGCATCTTCACCAGCATGAAATATTAATTTTAGTGCTTTTTGATGTTACAAAATTTTGTTCATGGCAACTTAGAGAAAGAACCAACCTTATCCTTCGTGTATGTGCCAATCAGTCTGGGTCGTGGCCAGAGCCAAGTTGGGTTGTGTTGGTATGTCTGTTATTCACTTTTTATTAGACATCTGCTGGAGAAAGATTGGTAGATGGCAGGGAGGTCCGACTCATGGCGGTGACAATTATGTTGCTTGTGTTTTTTCAAAATTATAGGTTGGTTCTGCCTTCAAAATTCAGTTTTGTTGTAGTAATTTGTATTTTTGGTTTTTGCCGCGTCACGGCTTGTGTAGGACCTAATGAATGTGTTACATTTTTGTAATTTCTAAATTTTGATTGAAAATGTTTTTTTAATTCATAGCTTTGGACGAGGACTGCGTTTGGCATAAGGCTTTGGGTTCGGTGGCCCTTCACTTCCATTTAAGTGATGAAATGGGCAATCACTTTCATAATTTGTAATTATGGATTTTGTTGTTGACATGTGTCCTAAAATGGAGATTTTTATGTCAGGTTTCCTTCAGGTGTTAACTTAATGTGTATAGCAAATTATTTTGGTAATTTCAAATATTTCTGGTAACAAAAAGAAAGTGTTTTTCAGGCACTATAATTTTGGAGTCACAATATTGGATTGTGTGTTTAATCTGAAAGTCATAGGAAATACTTGAAATGACAGAGTGAATGCCACTTAATATCCTTGTAAGGCTGTAATTGTGAAAAAACTATTCAATTTAATTGTGCATTTATTACAATAGACCATATGAATGGTTTTTGTACACAATGGTTATCATTACTGTTTCTTGTGTTCCATAAACTAAGTATTAAAGTGCAAGGAATCAAAATCAAAGAATTGATTCACAAATTTGAGATCCAAAACTGGAATCTGAATCTGCATATTTTAGGAATTGACCCAACATTAATTAAAATGTTAATATTGCTACGTGCTCGCTGCTTTGCATCGCGCTGCTCCGTCCTGCATGATCAAGCAAAGGAGAAGGACAATAGTAACGTGAGAAGTCTGCAGCAATTTTCAAAGGCAAGCTGCTGCATGCCGCCGCAATAAGCCTATCACAACTCATGCGCTCCTGGCCGTCAGCGGATTGAATTTATGCTATTATCTGTGAAAGAATGTTGTGGTCCATCACCCTTGCTTCTCTCAGCGAGACTTGGAGTGTGAGGAACCTTCCAGATTAGGCTAGCAAAACTATTTAAACTGCGATGGGCCTCCAAGTGGACAATGTAAGAGTTTGAGAGTTTGGAGGATTGCTTGACATTAAGTGAGAGGCATACAAAGACATTGAAACAATGAGCTAGTAGAGCAGCAAGTACTGGCGAGAGTGACCAGCAGGAGTTAAGTCTGTGGACTGCAAGCATCAGTGCAATGGAGAGTGAGACTGGCGGGCGGGACTACTGAACTGGATGTGTGAGTGTTAAACATTTCAAATAATAGCAATTTACAGACAGAACATGTGTAAATAATGAGTGAATGAATTGACTAAATCCAATATGGAGACTTTGAGATTGACTTTAATTTAATTAGAATTGAGATAGACATTAAATACTGTGCTCACTGAGAATAAGAAGAGAATTAGTGGAGATTGATAGTTTAATGTTGTAAATGATAGTCATGTGAATAAATTAAAAATCAAATTTATTAATTTTATTTTTATTAAAACCGCCATCCCTCACAATCTTGAATACGCCTCTCTCGCAACTGGTAATAAAAAGGAATCAGTCCAACGCGACACAAAAATGGGGTCAGACATGTAAAGAGTGACCCTATCAGAGCCCCCTCCCTAAGTCACTATATACATTAAAATAAGACACAATACATATTAAAACTAGAAAATGTGTAAACTCAAAAGGTATGGTATGCAAATTGACAATGAAAGACTCTCTTTTTAATATTGTGCCAATACTAAAATATTAATAAAAGATTTTAAGATAATGATGAGTTACAGGTGCATTGTCAACATTTTCATAGTTACATAAAGTAGGAAGAATTCTTTGAAATACTGATCCATTATACTGCACATGCAAGTATAGGCTGTTCACAGTAAAGTGAGAATTTTTAAGGCTCTAGTTACTTATTTTTTTCAGCCATTTTCTATCCTTTTACCCCCTTTTTAAAATAAATATTGCCATGTAAGTAATGAACAGTGTGTATATTCCACCGCACTCGGAAGTTAACATCTAACGTTAAAATAAAATATATTTAATAGCTATTATTCCAAATGAGAGAGCTTTCAAAAGTGCTAACTTTATTGTAAATAGCTTTTAGTAAAGATACAAAATGCCAGATGTGGTCACTAATGCCACATATGTGCGTATAGCTCAAAATTCAGATTAACAGAACACAAAAAAATTACATGAATGAGGCTGTTACGATCTGCTTTGCCGTGATATGGCTTACAATTTAACATTTGAAACAAAATTTGGAAGGGCAGATCAAAACATAATTTAAGAAGAAAGACAATTATGTGATAGACACCATGGCAAGAAATTGTACAAGTCTTACTATGCTGATGCTTCTTACAAAAACGGCACATTATAACTGACCTTGATTCATTGTTTTACCAGCAGAAGTAAGTAAGAGTGCATTGCTGAAAGCAAAAAAGAACTCAATATATTCATGCTGACTGCACATACAGGGAGATGGGAGAAGCCAAATAGCGTAAGCCAAGAAACAAGGATGGGAAAGAAGCTGTACAGGAACACTAAAGCTGAGAGCCTTGCTGACGAGTTTGGTGCCACAATCATCTATAGGGGTTATTATGGACCTCGCATTAGCAGCACATGCTAAAAATAAAATTAACTAAACTATAATTGGTCATACTTTAAAATATGAAATTACATCATAACCATTTCAATAGGTTAAAAAATTCCATACATTAACCAGGTCTCTCTACATACATTTTTGGTTCATGCATCTTAAAATGATTCAGATTCATGCTGATTTACTCCATAATTTTTAAGAGCTACCATAATTTTTTTATTGTGTTGTCTTAATATACTTTTTAGCGGTAATAGTTATTATGGTAGGAAGAAGGATTTTTTTGTGTACACTATTTTTACCAGAGTATTTTTCGCCCTCACATACTGTACGAATAATTTGTTTTCACTTCAAAATTCAAGGAGAAAATATTTTGCTATGTATATAAAGCATAAAGAGTTTTAACATTTTTTTTTAGCTGCTAGAAAATGAGGTAGCAACCCAAGACAAGTCAACTATATGCTTGACTGTTNTTGTTTTCACTTCAAAATTCAAGGAGAAAATATTTTGCTATGTATATAAAGCATAAAGAGTTTTAACATTTTTTTTAGCTGCTAGAAAATGAGGTAGCAACCCAAGACAAGTCAACTATATGCTTGACTGATATAACTGTCTTTATCTATAACTATTGTCATTTATTGAAAATTGTGTTCATGTTTTTATTTTATTTTGTATGTGGCATTGCCAAACTGTCATTTGAGTAAAAGACACCAAGTAATGTGCTTTGCTTCACACTTTTATATCGCTCTTCCTCCAAAGGCTTCTGCTCACTTACTGCCTGTAGACATGGTAACACAAAATTCCTCCCTCCTCCAAAGATAAGATAGATGATTCACATTCAAGCTTTGAAATGAAGAGATGGGGGAGAAAAGAAGTGGCAGCACTTCACTAGGAGGGGAATGGTGGAGAGTTTGAGCACAAGGATGCTGGAGAAGGATGGCCATTATGGCAGGGTTTGGCATTATGGTAGGATGCATGGGATTAGGAAAGAAGTAAAATTTTTTTCGTGTGGTTCATAGTGTTGCATAAAATGAAAAAGCTGAGCATATTTATGTACATTTATCAGTACCAACTATAATTTTTTGAGGGCTGTATTCTTGTTTTTATACTTCATTTTACTTGCACATTGCGTGATGCTGTTTATGGCAATGAGGAAATCATCTATCATCTAAAATAAGCGTTTTAAAACTTTTTGAGAGCTAAGTCTCTCTTACAGCAACATTAGTAACCACGAGAATGGAGGGAAAAAAAAGGGAGAAGTGGTTTTAATTTTCCTTGAATTGTCCTCAAATTAGTACATTAAGTATTNGAGAATGGAGGGAAAAAAAAGGGAGAAGTGGTTTTAATTTTCCTTGAATTGTCCTCAAATTAGTACATTAAGTATTGTATATTATTTTTTTCTTTCTACTGGTGTTGTAAATTAAAATGCATGACAATGATAGTCATCTTTTTATATAAAACATGATTACATTATAAAAAGTAAACAGAATGCAAAAGTACTTACATGGCGGTACTCGTAGATAAGAGACACACAAACAAAAATCAGACTATCAAGTTTTCTACGCTGATGCACAGCCACACGTTTTTCTTGCTAGACCAGCTTCATCAGGCGGCGAGCAGTGGTACACTGTAGTCTGGTGAACGGTGGTTGGTAAACAATGAACCTAGCGGCTAGNCGTATATTATTTTTTTCTTTCTACTGGTGTTGTAAATTAAAATGCATGACAATGATAATCATATTTTTATATAAAACATGATTACATTATAAAAAGTAGACAGAATGCAAAAGTACTTACATGGCGGTACTCGTAGATAAGAGAGACACAAACAAAAATCAGACGATCAAGTTTTCTACGCTGATGTACAGCCACACGTTTTTCTTGCTAGACCAGCTTCATCAGGTGGCAAGCAGTGGTACACTGTAGTCTGGTGAACGGTGGTTGGTAAACAATGAACCTAGCGGCCAGGAGGCAAACTAGGATGAGGTGGGAAATTTGAAATGTGGCGGAGGGGTTATCTTATGTTTAAGCCAAGTGTCTGTCTGGATTTGGTGTTGTATTGGTGAGACAGTTCCCAGCATTGCAGTTCTGCAATGTTATTGGAAGGAGGTAGGGCCCTCACCACTCTGGTCGTGTGACAGGAGTCAAAGTTCTGGTTGTGAGATGCTGCATGTGCTGCAACTGGCTTCTCCTGCAAATTTACATTTGCCCCAGCTATGGCATGTTTGGTGTCTGCCTTATGGCGATTCATTCTCTGTCTGAGAGTGCTGGTGGTAAGGCCAATGTACTCTGCATTGCAGTGAACGCACTGTAGCTGATAGGTAAGATTTTCTGTTGCACAATTGTAGCTGCCCTAGATAGGATAAATCTGATTGGTGACCCTGCTGTTGTAGAAGGTGGAAGACTGGTGTATACCACAAGAGCTGCATTGTAGGCTATTACAAGTATGAGACCACCTGGGGGTGGTGATATTACTGATTGTGGAACTGGGTGGTAATTTGGGGTACACCAGTTTATTTCAAAGGTTGGGGGGTAATTTTAAGACCAGTCTGGGTGGTTTAGAGAACAAGTTTTGAGTGAGTGGTGATGAGGCCAGAATTTTGTGTCCACAGTTAAGAATGGTTCTGAGTTTGTCCATACCCTCGTGGTAAGAGACAACCAGAGAGATATCAAAGTTATTGATCTTTGTTTAAGGATCTGTAGTTCAAGTGGCACGCTGAATTTGTTTGTGAACCAGGGATTTGGGCTAGCCTCTATCGAAGAATGCTTTGGCTATTATATCACATTGCTTGTTCAAGTCATTTTGGGTGGAGCAGATATGTTTAGCTCTGGTGGCAAGACTGTACGGCAGAGATTTCTCGGCATGGAACGGATGGTAGCTGTCAAAATGTAGATATTGAAGGTGGTTGGGTGGTTTAATGTGAACAGTTGTTTCAATTTTGCCATTGTGAAGAACTAGTTCCACATCCAGAAATATGGCATGTGATTTAGAGTAGGTCCATGTGAACTTAAGCAGGCTGTGTGATTTGAGGTTGTTGAGGAAGTGAATGAGATTATTCTCAGTTGAATACCAGATCATGAAGAAGTCATTTATAAAACATATCCAGTAGAGTGGCTGAATTTGTTGGAGGCTCAGAGAGTTTTGTTCCACTTTACCCATGAGCAGATTAGCGTAATAGGGGACCATGCAAGTGCCCATGGCTGTGCCTTTAATTTGGAGATAGTGTTTGTCTTGGAACCCGAAACTGTTATTTTTTAGTGTTAGTCTTAACAGTTCGACCAGAAATGCTGTGGAAGGTTTGCTGTTGGGGGTCTTTGGTTGAGGTGAAATTATATTGCAGACAGTCCTAATGAGTGGGGAATATTGGTGTACAGTGAAGTGATATATATTGTAACCAGGTGTGCATCTTGACAGATGGTGTCCAGGTTTTTCAGGCATTCCAAGAAGTGTTCGGTGTCCGTGATGTACAATGGGAGCATCTGTACTCAAGGTGGAAGGTGAGAATCAACAAGTGCCAAGATTTTTCTGTGGGGCTGCAGCATCCCGATACAATGGGGTGTCCCAGAGGTGGCCAATGTTCTTTGTGGATTTTCAGAAGCAAGTATAGAATATGTGGGGTGGGTTTCTATGAGGTTATAAGTTGTATCAATTTGTGAAAAAGACCCTGGAGGGGGCCTTGAGATGCAAGAAACTCTTTGATATAGTCACAGAATTTGGCTGTTGGGTCTTCTGGCAGGGGTTGGTAGATGGACGAGTNGATGCAAGAAACTCTTTGATATAGTCACAGAATTTGGCTGTTGGGTCTTCTGGCAGGGGTTGGTAGATGGACGAGCCCTTCAGAGATATTACGTGGTGTTTCTTTTATAAGTATTGCATTTTAATTGATATTGATTTTTCAGTACTGCATTATTTATAAGTCACAAATTTACTAAATAATTACTGCAAAATCTTTTAGCCAGCCACCCATAATACATTTTCGTTTCATAAGAGAGTGAAATGAAGGAAAAACCAGGAATATTTATACGAGTGACAGAAATCGGTTGCAAGAGAAATGGTGACAATGTGACAACAGCTAAGCAGTGACAAGTATTCTTNACAAGAGAAATGGTGACAATGTGACAACAGCTAAGCAGTGACAAGTATTCTTAAGTATTTGCCATATTTTTTACTTGCTGGCATGCCTAGACAGTGCTGTCACTGTGACATAACACAGGAATATTGATTCTCTGACATCAAATACCAACTTTACTCGCCAGGTAGGCAATCCCTCAAAGAGTGATCTACTGTCAGGATGTGTGTGGAATTTTTGCATGCCAGAGAAAAGAAGTTTCAATTTAAAGTGATTAGTCATTCTCTCTTCATTTGAATTATATACATGNATTTTTGCATGCCAGAGAAAAGAAGTTTCAATTTAAAGTGATTAGTCATTCTCTCTTCATTTGAATTATATACATGAGTTTAGATTTACAAAAGTAAAATTTGGACTACAAAGTTTGTTTCGTGTCATCCAAAGTTAGAGAACACGTAATTTGAAGTGTCATTCAAAGAAAGCACCTGACTGTTGTATGCTTTACCAGTCATGTAATTTTTGTTATAGTAAAATTCTGATTTTTAAAATTCTGTAAGAGTTTTTTTTCTTAAGAGTGAACAGCAGGTAAATTTATTTTTAAAATTTCTTCACCAAACTTTGTACATAGATCCATAATAAGATTTTTTNAGAGTGAACAGCAGGTAAATTTATTTTTAAAATTTCTTCACCAAACTTTGTACATAGATCCATAATAAGATTTTTATTGTACTTGCAAATTTTGTATTGATATCATTAATAAAATATTTAACATTTAATTAAAAATGTATTCTGTTNTTTTTATTGTACTTGCAAATTTTGTATTGATATCATTAATAAAATATTTAACATTTAATTAAAAATGTATTCTGTTATGACTGTTGTGGCAGTAGGCCTCTGGCAAATAATTACGATAGATAATTTCATAGTACATTAAAGAATCCTTCTTCTGTGGGTCTATGAAGTTTCATAGTTTTAAACGCGATACTTCCTTCATAATTAATTTAAATGTTAATGTTTGCACAACACACCTACTGCGGATGCAGAATCTCTGAAAAATGCCAATAATGCAGTTTTCTTAAGACATTTTGAAATATTTCTGTAAGTAGACACAGAAGAAAGATAGACAAATTGTTTGATGTATCGGAAGGCTGTGCCAGCTGCAGAAACAAGTAATATCATGTGTAATCCTGTGAAGGGCCAGTTCAGGTATTTGCTGTCTATATAGTGGCGAGCCGTGGAAGGCCAAGAAACTACATCAATGAGTGAATCTCGCCTTTCCTAATTGGGGGTTACAGGGGATTGTTGACAAAGAAGGAATTAGTGGAAGGAGGAGGAAATGGCTATTGTTAGTTTTGAGCCATTCACATCCAGCAGAATTTTTCTGAGAAGAAACTTAAGTAAAACCATGTGGCTAGTTATATACTCATCATAGCTGTGATTAAGAACACCCTACTAGAAATTAAACATTTTTCTATAGAGCGTACAAGTTTCCTAGTTTCAAAAACAGCATGACAAAAATATCTTGAACAAATGAAATGTTTATATCATCTTTTCTTGGAAAGAAATACTTTTCTGATAAAATGAGGACTGTGGAAAAACCCAACTGTTTGAACTAATGCATGTATCCAATTAATTATGTGTATGCGTACAGTCCTGCAGTACCACTTTTGCTTATCTGCTTTGGTAATTTGGTTTACACAAATAAAGACTATAGTTAAACATTTTCTGAAGACGTTTGCTTTATGAGGGTGATGTGCATCNTAATTTGGTTTACACAAATAAAGACTATAGTTAAACATTTTCTGAAGACGTTTGCTTTATGAGGGTGATGTGCATCTCCACAGATAGTATGTGTAAGAACATGTGACATTTTTATTCTTTGTGAATTTTCTCACAAATTTATTGTTCATGTGCATCTTTGAACAGACATATACACAGAGGTGACAAAAGTCATGGGATAGCAATATGCAAATATACAGATGGCAGTAGTATCGCGTACAAAATGTATAAATGGGCAGTGTATTGGTTGGGCTTTCATTTGTAGTAAAGTGATTCACATGAAAAGGTTTCTGACGTGATTATAGCCGCACGACGGGAATTAACAGACTTTGAACGCGGAATGGTAGTAGGAGCTAGATGCATGGGACACTCCATTTCGGAAAGGGTTAGGGAATTCAACATTCCGAGATCCACAGTGTCAAGAGTGTGCCAAGAATACCTCATTTCAGGCATCACCTCCCACCATGGACAATGCAGTGGCTGACCACCTGCCCTTAATGACCAAGACCAACAACGTGTGCGCAGAATGGTCAGTGTTAACAGACAAGCAACACTGCGTGAAATAACTGCAGGAATCAATGTGGGACGTACGACGGACGTGTCCGTTAGGACAGTGCGGCGAACTTTGGCTGTACTGGGCTATGCCAGCAGAATACCGACTCGAGTGCCTTTACTAATAGCACGACATCGCCTGCAGCGCCTCTCCTGGGCTCGTGACCATATCGGTTGGACCCTAGACGACTGGAAAACTATGGCTTGGTCAGATGAGTCCCGATTTCAGTTGGTAAGAGCTCATGGTAGGGTTTGAGTGTGGCGCAGACCCGACAAATCCATAGACCCAAGTTGTCAACAAGGAACTGTGCTAGCTGGTGGTGGCTCCATAATGGTGTGGGCTGTTTTTACTTGGAATGGACTGGGTCCTCTGGTCCAACTGAACCGATCATTGACTGGAAAGGGTTATGTTCAGCTACTTNCTGGTGGGGGCTCCATAATGGTGTGGGCTGTTTTTACTTGGAATGGACTGGGTCCTCCGGTCCAACCAAACCGATCATTGACTGGAAAGGGTAATGTTCAGCTACTTGGAGACCAAGGTAGCGAGGTATTATTAATACCTCACTTCACTGAAGTGAAGCTACACAAGAGACTAGATGACTAGACTAGACTATATAATTTATTTAAAGGACTACAGACTAGGTGTAACGAATTATGAGGACTAAAGATAAGCACTAGTCCGTTACAAATATATTCTGTACTTAGTCCGATCGTCTAGTCCGGTAAACATTACGTCATCGGACTAGAGGATTGGACTAACTTCATACAACTCCGAATTACGTAACATGTTGACGACCTCGCGCGCGCGCTATTGACGCAGGAAGCGGTGTCAAAGGTTATCGATAGATAACAGTATAAATGCCGCTATAATAGACTTCATGTACCCAAACGACGATGGAATTTTTATGGATTACAATGCGCCATATCACCGGGGACAACTGTTCGTGATTGGTTTCAAGAACATTGTGGACAGTTCCAGCGAATTATTTGGCCACCAAGATCGCCCGACATGAATCCCATCGAACAATTATGGGACATAATTGAGAAGTCAGTTTGTGCACAAACTCCTGCACCGGCAACACTTTCGCAATTATGGACGTCTATATAGGCAGCATGGCTCAATATTTCTGCCAGGGACTTCCAACGACTTGTTGAGTCCATGTCACGTCAAGTTGCTGCACTTCGCCGAGCAAAAGGAGGTCCGACAAAATATTAGGAGGTATCCCATGACTTTTGTCGCCTCAGTGTATATTCATATTGTTTTTAATATACACATTGTCCTATATCATATTTTAGAGTAAAATGTTATAAACAAATGTTTCTGGAAATAATTAATGTAATTTATAATTTACAGAATACTGACCAAAGCAAAAATCAACAAGCCATCCTATGTGAAAATATTGGGCTAATTTAATAAAAGTTCAGTTCAGCCTTTGTCAAGCAAATAATCTGGTAAGCATGTATCACACAAAAAATTTGAAGTTTTGAAAAGGAAAAGTTTTGTTCCTTGTGTTATTTGTTTTAAAACTCCATCAATACATTCATGATTATAAACTAAAACCCAAAAATGTTTCAAAAAAACCTTGCATGCGAAAATTTTGTAAATTTTAAGAATTCTTGTGCTTGTGCCTAGTGACATGGAAATTGCAATTGGTAATGATTTGAGTTGACGATTGGGTTTCTGTAACTGTTAATTTAGTAACATAAAATAATGTCTTTATACTTTCAGCCAAGATTAATTGCATTGTTTATCATTGTAACCTTTCACAGAACAAGGAAATTAAGCTTTTCCTGACCTATATTCATATATCAATACTCAATCCTCTAAACATGAGAGATGTTTATATATATACACATTGAAGTTTTCCAAATTTCATAAATTAAAAAAAAATTAATTTTCATTTGCTAATGCACATTTACAACTACTGTATTTAAAAATGTACGCTTTTGTAGAAAAAAAAATTAATTTGCTTNTTCATTTGCTAATGCACATTTACAACTACTGTATTTAAAAATGTACGCTTTTGTAGAAAAAAAAATTAATTTGCTTATAGTAAAAGTGATTACATTCTCATATGACAAATAACTATAATCGTTACTTCACCTCTGTGTACTTGAAAATTAATCTGGGTAAATGTGTAAGTATATCGATAAAAAAAAGATGGAAAAATACTGAGAATTCACTNTTCATTTGCTAATGCACATTTACAACTACTGTATTTAAAAATGTACGCTTTTGTAGAAAAAAAAATTAATTTGCTGATAGTAAAAGTGATTACATTCTCATATGACAAATAACTATAATCGTTACTTCACCTCTGTACTTGAAAATTAATCTGGGTAAATGTGTAAGTATATCGATAAAAAAAAGATGGAAAAATACTGAGAATTCACTAACACTGTTGTTAGTTGAAAGCAATGAAGAATTTTACAACACAATTAAATGTTAGTGAAAATGTTAATTATCATAATTTTATACAACTATTAAAATATACAGATTATTTGCATATTGTGCATAAACTAGCCAAAATAGTTTTTATAATGTGGTTTTCAAGTCTGAAAGGATACGTAAGGAACTGAACTATGGCAGAGAATCATTAGTTTTTTTCCCCCCATGTGCTGGAAAGTGCATATTTCAGATAACTTATATTTTCAGTGTTTCTGTTTTGAATGAAGTGCATAACATTGGGAATCAAGGATTAATATATTAGTAATTTTTTTGATTAAATAAATGCTAGTACTTTTATAAATACTCCTCGTAGAATTATGACTGAAAAAAGTTATCTGGTGAACTTCTAAATTTTATGTTTGCTTTAAAAAACTTTGTTTGTAAAGAGATTTTGACACTCCACTTAAGAAGTTTTTACATTTCAAATGTGTACACTGACACACAATTATTATATGTTTTTCTGCCCTGAAACAAAGCAAATAATATGCCTGTGTTATGATGATAACTTTACAATGGTAAGGACTTTTTTTGTCAGGAATTTAGATGAAATGAAATTTCTATCAAGTAAAGAATGCAATTAAAAGTGATACAGGAAAATAAATCCTGACAATGTCAAACGCCATACAAAATGTAGGAAGGACAGGAAGAGACAAGTGACTGATTGCTAAATAACAATAAAAGTTTGCGTGATAGTTGGCTTTAAGAGCACCCTTTGCACCATAATCAATAAATGAATGTATCATTAATATGAACAGTAAAGATATCTGCAATCCTGTGGAAAAAAAGGAAACTATTGTTTTAATTTTTTTTACAAAAATAATTTACTTCATATTTAAAAATATTTTGTGATTATGTTTATTTGTTGTATGATACTCCCTCTTTCGAAAACTTTACGAAAGGATGAACCGATTCTGACCAAACTTTGTATAAACAAGTGTTTTTGAACAAAGGCAAAATTTGTTTTAAATCATCATGTCTATTTCAGGTAGGATTGTTTACCTAGAGATATTGAGACGTGATTTACTTATAATACAAGGTATATTTAAGTAATAATTTTTAATAAAATGCTTGTGTGTAAATTAATACAGCACATGCTTATTTGTGCAGTAGTGTGTGTGACTCGCATTTGGGAGGTCATTGTTACACTTACTGCCAAATGCACAGCGGATGGCTTCACCCAAATAGTTTGCCATCCCTGTTCCAAGGAAATGTTGGTCTAAATCTTTAGTATGAACATTCCCAGTATACTAAAACTCTGACTAGCCTTGGTGTATATAAGGAAATAAAAACAATAGCAGCATCCAAGACATTGCTCATTTGGTTATTATATTTAGGCATATATTTCAAAATCATAGATTCATACATTATAATGATGATGTGTAACTAATAAGATATTTTGGGGCATACACAACAGCAGATGTTTTTATGAAGCATTGCAAGTATGCAAGTAGCCCCATGCCTGTCATTGTACCAGCTTTAACTGTCGCACACTAAGATTTGGGGGCCTTGAAACCCATAAAATAACTTTGGATTTCATACAGGTTTTTATTAATGAATTTTTCCTATATTAGCTCGTATAAAAAATTGATCAAACTCATTATGGAAGTAATGCTGAGTTTGGGATAGACCCTATTATATAATATTTAACACTGTGCCAATAAAGTAACGGGTCATCAAAAAAAAAAATGCTGGGATTAAAAATTATTGTTATAGAAGTTTTAATGGATAAACATTTGTGGTAACTTAAAATGTACAGTAAGGTTTGAAGTTTCTTNGTAGAATTATGACTGAAAAAAGTTATCTGGTGAACTTCTAAATTTTATGTTTGCTTTAAAAAACTTTGTTTGTAAAGAGATTTTGACACTCCACTTAAGAAGTTTTTACATTTCAAATGTGTACACTGACACACAATTATTATATGTTTTTCTGCCCTGAAACAAAGCAAATAATATGCCTGTGTTATGATGATAACTTTACAATGGTAAGGACTTTTTTTGTCAGGAATTTAGATGAAATGAAATTTCTATCAAGTAAAGAATGCAATTAAAAGTGATACAGGAAAATAAATCCTGACAATGTCAAACGCCATACANGAAATTTCTATCAAGTAAAGAATGCAATTAAAAGTGATACAGGAAAATAAATCCTGACAATGTCAAACGCCATACGAAATGTAGGAAGGACAGGAAGAGACAAGTGACTGATTGCTAAATAACAATAAAAGTTTGCGTGATAGTTGGCTTTAAGAGCACCCTTTGCACCATAATCAATAAATGAATGTATCATTAATATGAACAGTAAAGATATCTACAATCCTGTGGAAAAAAAGGAAACTATTGTTAAAAATTTTTTTTACAAAAATAATTTACTTCATATTTAAAAATATTTTGTGATTATGTTTATTTGTTGTATGATACTCCCTCTTTCGAAAACTTTACGAAAGGATGAACCGATTCTGACCAAACTTTGTATAAACAAGTGTTTTTGAACAAAGGCAAAATTTGTTTTAAATCATCATGTCTATTTCAGGTAGGATTGTTTACCTAGAGATATTGAGACGTGATTTACTTATAATAAAAGGTATATTTAAGTAATAATTTTTAATAAAATGCTTGTGTGTAAATTAATACAGCACATGCTTATTTGTGCAGTAGTGTGTGTGACTCGCATTTGGGAGGTCATTGTTACACTTACTGCCAAATGCACAGCAGATGGCTTCACCCAAATAGTTTGCCATCCCTGTTCCAAGGAAATGTTGGTCTAAATCTTTAGTATGAACATTCCCAGTATACTAAAACTCTGACTAGCCTTGGTGTATATAAGGAAATAAAAACAATAGCAGCATCCAAGACATTGCTCATTTGGTTATTATATTTAGGCATATATTTCAAAATCATAGATTCATACATTATAATGATGATGTGTAACTAATAAGATATTTTGGGGCATACACAACAGCAGATGTTTTTATGAAGCATTGCAAGTATGCAAGTAGCCCCATGCCTGTCATTGTACCAGCTTTAACTGTCGCACACTAAGATTTGGGGGCCTTGAAACCCATAAAATAACTTTGGATTTCATACAGGTTTTTATTAATGAATTTTTCCTATATTAGCTCGTATAAAAAATTGATCAAACTCATTATGGAAGTAATGCTGAGTTTGGGATAGACCCTATTATGTAATATTTAACACTGTGCCAATAAAGTAACGGGTCATCAAAAAAAAAATGCTGGGATTACAAATTATTGTTATAGAAGTTTTAATGGATAAACATTTGTGGTAACTTAAAATGTACAGTAAGGTTTGAAGTTTCTTTGACCAGGAGAATGACACCGGTGAACATGAGTGGGGAGTGGGGTATCTGTTCACACCGTTGTCAGTGCGAGTTGGATGGTGATAGGATGTTAACCATTCAACACAAGGCACAGTTTGTGTTGTGGTATGCCAAACTGAAATCTGTTGTGGCAGTACAATGTAAGTGGTGAAGTTTACACCCACGAGAAACACCTTCAGATGACAAAGCTCGGAATCAACGACGGAAACAGTTCAAAGAGTCTGGTAGTGTTGAAAAGAGAAAATGTCTGACCAATGAAGAATATCGAAGGAAAAAGTGGAATGCACAAGGCCATCTTGCATTAGAAGCCCTAATAAGTCTATTGCTCATAGATGTTCAGCATTAAGGGTTCTGAAAACTACCATTCAAAATGTTCTGCACAAATGCTTAAGGCTCCGTGCTTACAAGATTCAGCTGTTGCATGAAATTAAACCGGACAACAGAGGAAAATGTGTGGAATTTGCCAGAGTTATAATCAACACCATTGATGACGACAAAACTTTCATATAGCGAGTTTGTTTTACTGACTAAGCAACATTTTGTATAAATGGATGTGTTAATTGACATAACTGCCGCATTTGAGGTTCACAGCCACAGAGGGAGATTCATAAGGATGTTCGCGGGTTACCAAAGGTGAATGTCTAGTGCGGACTGCTGTATGATCGTGTTGTTGATCTTGCTTGAACTGTATGGATTTCCACAGCTTGAAGACTGGGAACAAGAAACAGTGTAAGGTTATTTTCATGAACGATGGTGCTGCTCCTCATTTCAGTTGCTGTGTTCATGATGTTTAGAATGCAAGGTTCCCAAATGCCTGGGTTAGAAGGGGTGGACCAATTCATTGGCCACCTCGAAGCCCAGACCTATCACCACTTGACTTTTTTATTGGAACACATTAAAAATATTGTGTATGCGGTGAAAATAAGTAACATCCAGCATATTAAAGAGAGGATCGCTGCAGCACCAAGACAACTGTAACTACAGACACCATTCAGAAGACATGGTGGCAGAGAGAATACATTCTAGACGTCGGCAGAGCTAAAAATGTCGCTCATATCAAAATATACTAAGGTAGGCCTAAAATTTTTAACCTTACTGAACATTTGAAGAACTCACACCTGCATATCCATTTTTTTTATAATAACGGTTTGTAATCTCTGCATTATTTTTCGATGACACTGTATTTTATTTAAGCTTTCTAGTTTACTTATTCACATAATGATTTAGAAACACACCTCAGTCAGCAATAAAGTAATGATTAAAATCTTTCATGACATCACTGTGGCAAAAAGAAAATGTTTTTTGATATTCCTGAAATACTGTTATTTTTACTTGTAATACAGCCTTTCGGCATCCATTAGTCAAGGTACAGTAAAATAACAAGTCTGTACTTTAAAACCATTCTAAAATGTTATAAAGTCAAAAAAGTAAAATCAGTACAATAAAACTAGTCCAATAGGTTATACCTATATTGAACTATCTGCAACTTACACACACATATACATCTGTTAATCATGTTAATACTGAAATAATACTATAAGCAAGATCCACTCTTTTTATTTGCCAAAATTTTGCATCAGTTTAACTTTTCTGCGAGGCTCTTTACCAAACTAGAAGGATGTGATCTCACTGGCCTTTTTTTTGCTCTGTTCATTTGATGTGATCGGCGCACTTATGAACAAAATGCAACACTCATTTTTCAAAAATATCTACAAGTCATGTGCGTAGTGGTAGCTGTGACATTTATTATGATATGATAGTACAATAGCAGAAACATCACTTTATCCCTTGTACGTCATCATACCAAAACAGTTTTTCAGAAAGACCTGATAGTCATTTTGCACAGACATATCCATCTCTCTGGGAACTTTCTTATTTTGGATGTTCCAGGTATCGGGACACACATACTTCCAAGCTCAATGAGTTTAGGAGGAGGTGGGCGTAGGGGACAGGGTGCAAGAGTTGTTATTATACTTTCAATGAGGGGGGAAGTGGAAGTGCTCACGCTGCCCTCTGTGAAATTTTAGCTGATCTACATCCACAGATACTGGAGATCTGGCCATTCCATCCTGAGATGAGACACTAGTTCACTCACAAAATTATAATTGAGAAACAATATATGTGAGGTTGAATTTAATACTGTTGCATGTCGCTGCCCAGTGTTTTCTTCGCGTGGGAAGGCGCAGAGAGCTGGAGGTCAAGTTTGTAACATTAGACGAAGCGAGTGGCCTATCATACAGGACGCAGCCACACACACCGATAAACTTATCGCAGCTCGTGCCTTGCTGACCCTGAGAAGCTTATATTCCTCCATTTATCATGCGGAATGTTGTCATCGTCACCATTACCTTTACCAGAACAACTTGGATTGTCAAGAACGTTCTAGATGGCACCTACTTGAGTATAAATACCACGTGCGGGACTCTGAGAGGAGAGTGATTAAGAGAAGAGAGTTTGGCATCTTGTGCGACCTTAAGCGACAGTTGGGCGATTCCGGAGTGGCGAGGGATGACTGCAGCGATCTGCAAGAGTCTATAAGAGAGCTTGTGTGCATTGAAGACTGGGACTGATCTGCGGGACTGTGGACTGGATGCGCGAGTGAAAAGACATTTGGGATGATGGAAATAGACAGTTTTAATTAAAGGTGTGGAAATAATTGGAGCAGTTTAAGTGAAATTAGCAAGATAAAGACTGTAATTGAAATGGAGATAATAATTGAAAATTGCACTCAATAAGAATAATAAGAATTAATAGGATGCGCAGACTGGTAAATAACAGATGTTTGACTGTTTGTAGCATTGAGGATAAATATAATTATAAAATTTAGTTATTTTATATTTATTAAGACCTCCATCCCTCACAAACTCAGCTATGCACCTCAGGCATTCATGTAACAATACTATGAATATTATTCAGTTTCATTATAAAAATTAACTATNAACTCAGCTATGCACCTCAGGCATTCATGTAACAATACTATGAATATTATTCAGTTTCATTATAAAAATTAACTATACTAATTCTTAGTTGTCTATATTTATGAAATTATTGTGGATAAAATTAATAAAGTAAATATTTTATAAATATTTTATAAATATTATTGGCCTAATACAATATAAGACAATACAGTACAAAATGTGAATGATTCTTGTCACCATCCCTGTTGTCACAGATAGTGAAAATAGTTGATTTTTATTGTTTCATCTTGGAAATTGTGAGTTTTATTTTACACAGCTATGTACATAAAGACTAGAATTAACAGGATTGGCAAGGTTAAAGAAGACTTCACACCACTTAAGCACAGGCTGCAAGTTTAGAAATTGTGTCATGCCAGAGGTTGTATGCAAACAGTAACAGTCCGGCTTCCTCAGTGGACACATAATGGGCACAAACACAGAGAAAACTCCCACAAATTGGGGGAGGAAGGATTTATTTGTACTTTAATCTGCATTTCAAGAGCTGGTATCTATCTAATATTTACAATATTTATTTTCCATTTAGCTGGCAAAATAGAGATTTAAAGCTAAAGAAGAGTAAAATGTTACATAAATTAGATTAACATCTTTACTTGGAACAGCTTGCCTCTCAGAATTTCATAAAGTGTATGTCATAAACTATAAACTACCAATATTAACATTTAAGGGTAACAGTGATACTTGACTATGTGAACATATTACGTTTATTTTAAAAGAAAAATCTTTGTAAACCTCAGCCAACAGATGTTTTGTACTTCAAAGACATTGTAATAAGGCAGTTGCAGATACAGTATTAGTAAGAAAGGCAATGGGTTGTTTATTTCCATCATTATCTTGTCTCTCAGTTAGTTTTTGTGCTGCAGTGCTAATGCAGCTGTAAAAAATTTTGCGTTAGTAGCAGTATTAAAATGTTTTTTTTTTCTTTCTTTCTTCTTCTTCCTCAAAAGTAGTAATAGATCATTCTAATAAGTTAAATTTTTCACTGAAGTTTTAAAATTACATCAATTCAAAGTGAAAATTTTTGATTACATGATTGTGTTATTGCCAGGGAGGTTAAAATTCAAGAAATGTGGGAAATTTCATCTTTGATAGGAATAAAACAATATTAAAATTTTATCCTAACAAAAGCAACCATCTTGCACGTTCGTTGTTGTGTTACACCAACTTTGTTGTGCTTTATTACAGTACAAAGTGTTAAAAAAATCACAAAAATTGGAAACATAACATTTAAATTTTTTTCTGTACTTTAATTCAGGAAATATTACTAAATTTTCATACATACCTGCTTATAAAATTGGCTTGCCTTTGAAGACAGATATTGATATTATTTGCATGTATTATCTATATATATATATATATAAATGTTGTGTCCGTTTGTTTGGACGCGTATAACTCCCGAAAAAATCAACAAATTTTCATTCTGTTTTTTTTATAAACCTTCCTTCTGTTCCCATGAGTGTTTGTACACCTTTCTTTTTATCCTTATTACCTGCAAAGGTACTAAAATATGCAAAAAGCTCATTTTTACCATGCTTTCGCTTCAGGAAGCGCCTTTGTTGACAGCTGTCTGTTTGAATATTTAAGTTTGTTGTTCTCAATGTTTTTTTTTTTTTATTGTTTTCAGAATGCAACGTGCAGAAGATGGTAAAACTAAAAACATTGTATACAAACAAGTACTTCAATAATAAAGATTTTGAAAATACATATACTTCTTTCAATTAATTTCACAGAAATTAATAGAACCAAAATCTTTTATGCCACAGCAACGCGTGGCCGGGTAAGCTAGTAATTTATAAAAGTGTGTTAAATGAGGATTTTTCAACAAAATGTTTAATTAAAAGGTTTTATAAATAACAATAACGTAATTATAAATATATATTTATAATGAGTAAATGGCATCCTCATTTGCCTTATTTCCTAAATATTTATTTGTTCAGACAGGTATTAGGATGGTAGGACATAACCATCCTGGAAAGCTTATAAAATGTAAACACACAACAAAAAAGAAAAGTTGCTGGCTTGTTTAGTATGATAACCTGTCAATTCAAATCCATTAACAACATTAAGCATAAACACCTAATACTTTTTGCAAAATTGAGTCCTTCACAACAATCATGCCAGCTAGCATTAACCGTAAACCAGAAAACCCATTTACGTACCAGAAGCGAGAATATAAGGGAACAACGTGTCTGTGTGGCACTCGTGTAGAAGGCAAGTATAATAACTGTGAGACACTATATACCATAATCAAACACTTNCAACGTGTCTGTGTGGCACTCATGTAGAAGGCAAGTATAATAACTGTGAGACACTATATACCATAATCAAACACTTGACTGTTAATCATCACTACAAAGTACATCACAAGCTCTTATTAACTCACAATTACATTACAGATTGCATTCATAGCAAGACCATGCTCATTCCGCCATTACAACATCCTGTCTACTATCTTTGGTCATGTCACTTTCGTTCAGAGTCCAACTACTATCAAATAATTCTGANCATGTCACTTTCGTTCAGAGTCCAACTACTATCAAATAATTCTGATCTTATAAACTAAATATATCGGTTCCTAATGTAAGCCAACGTCCATCAGGAATCTCCCTCAGTAACATTGGCTCCTTAACATTTTTTCTTTGCCATTTCAATCATTCATGACATTTNATTACATTACAGATTGCATTCATAGCAAGACCATGCTCATTCCGCCATTACAACATCCTGTCTACTATCTTTGGTTATGTCACTTTCGTTCAGAGTCCAACTACTATCAAATAATTCTGATCTTATAAACTAAATATATCTGTGCCTAATGTAAGCCAAGGTCCATCAGGAATCTCCCTCAGTAACATTGGCTCCTTAACATTTTTTCTTTGCCATTTCAATCATTCATGACATTTNGTCCATCAGGAATCTCCCTCAGTAACATTGGCTCCTTAACATTTTTTCTTTGCCATTTCAATCATTCATGACATTTTTCCTCTATGTCTCCCAACTCCTTACATACATTAGGCCAAAGTAAATTTTGCCTTGCTCTGTTTTTATAGTTATCCACTCCTATATCATTATAATGAATTCTATGTAACATTTCCTTCCTCAATTCTTTTGGTACTACTACTTTGTCATCTTTAAATAGCAGTTCATCACATATGCACAACTGATCCCTATATTCATAAATTGGTCTAGTCAGACAGTGACTCATAGAAATATGATCCGGCCACCCCATTCTGGTCTGTTTGATAACCCGCTTCTATTTCACTATCTTTACTTGTTGCTACTTTTATTTCTACCAACCTCATATCAGACATTGGTAGTTTCTGTATCACAAGACCTACCTGAGACTCTGCTTCACTACTAACGTCTGTACCTGCTGCCTGTTGTTTGTGTGAGGGATGCGTTCGTGAAAGTGTATCAGCCACTTCTTTCCCTGGCACATGTACTAACGTAAAACTGTACTGCTGAAGACATAACCTCATTCTTTGTACCCAATTGAGCACTGGTTCAACGGTTTCTTAAAAATTGGGATCAAAGGCAAGTGATCAGTCTGAACCATGAAAACTGTTCCATATAGGTACTGTTCAAACCGGTGACAACCATAAACAATTGCTAACGTTTCTTTTTANGAACCATGAAAACTGTTCCATATAGGTACTGTTCAAACCGGTGACAACCATAAACAATTGCTAACGTTTCTTTTTAGATCTCTGCATATTGTTGCTCAGTAGCTGTTAATGCTCTGGATGCGTATGGTGCAGGCAAGTTATCTCGATGAATCACGGCCCCCAACCCATGTTGTGACGCGTCGACTGAGTGTGTTACCGGTCAATTTACATCAAAGAACTGGNGAACCATGAAAACTGTTCCATATAGGTACTGTTCAAACCGGTGACAACCATAAACAATTGCTAACGTTTCTTTTTTGATCTCTGCATATTGTTGCTCAGTAGCTGTTAATGCTCTGGATGCGTATGGTGCAGGCAAGTTATCTCAATGAATCACGGCCCCCAACCCATGTTGTGACGCGTCGACTGAGTGTGTTACCGGTCAATTTACATCAAAGAACTGGNATGAATCACGGCCCCCAACCCATGTTGTGACGCGTCGACTGAGTGTGTTACCGGTCAATTTACATCAAAGAACTGGTCAAGGTGGTTTTCAGTTTTCTAAAAGCCTGTTCATGCTGGTCTAGCCAGCACCATTGTACATTGTTTCCCAAGTTCCCTTAACAGATGGGTTAACTCCGCCAAGTGTGGTATGAACTTCGATACATAGGTTACCATCCCCAGAAATGTGAGCAACTCTGCTTCGATGTTAAGAGAATGAAAGCAGAGGTTGATAAAATGCTAGATCAACAGCAGAAGAATCCAGAAAGGAAATAAAAAAAAACTGAAAGAGTATGTTGAACATGTAAACAAATAATTATGTGGAGTTAACACATTGTAAAAAATTAAAAAGGAAACATGGGAAAAAATGCATGAAGAAGCTGACAGGAGACTCAAAGCAGCACTATCAAAAACTTCAGTAAATATGCAGGAAGTGAATTTGGCTCAGGCTATGTTCAAGGGGCACAGTCAATTTAAAACAAAGAAGAAATTTTCAAGTGAGTGTCGAACTTGCAAATTGCTCTTGGGAGATAAACAACGAATCTTGTCTCAAATAATTTGATGCTATTCCCCACCTGTGGCATACAGGGTGGTTTATAGGGTCGCAGTTAATTCCTCCAGGCACAGACTATAAGGTGCCTGGGATTTGAGGGTATTTCAATAAGGTAGTCTTTTGGTGTTTCACTTTACTGGATGGATATATTGTCTCGAGTTTAAACAAAAACAACATACAGAAACACTTCCGAGGTGTGGTACTCTATTTTGCCTAACTCGGATTAACTGTGGGTGACATCGTGGTGGAGGGGGGGGGGCTTCTCTGGACGGCGACTTGATAATTAACTACCCTGCTGGTGTGGTACTGGTATGTTGCCGGCTGTGGATGAGATCCGGCGATGTGGGCAGCCTTGGAAAAGGCCCGCATTTGGTGCAGTCTCCCCTGGACTGCTGTTCTGGGTTCGTTCTGACATCCTCTCGCGATTTCTTGGCGTAACTCTTCTCTCGGCTCTGTGATAATGAACTTTTCCCTCTTCTCGCGTAAATTGGCTTATATGCTCTCCAGCCTCTCTCCCTAAGTGTCGGCACGTGTGTCTCTTGTTAGGGGAGGGGGTGGTGGCCTGAAGTACAAAGCCCTTCAACCACGTGCCATGGTTCGTGAAGGTTTGGGGGAGGGGGGAAGTGGTGATCTTGCACCTTGAATTTACCATATCGGCTCTGACTCCTGGGAGAATGGCAGGCAACTCCTCCTGTGAAGGCACATGCCCCCTCTATTTAAAACTGAGGTCTTCAGAAAATGGTGCAGACCTCATCAGCACCAGAAAGACTCGTGGATGTTGTTAAAATATCTAGAACAATATAGACCCTGGCTACCTGTAGAACATGAATCATGAAAAATATGTCATTCAGCAAATTTTTTCACCGGTGCTCTGTAGTCTGCACACTTAAACATGCAGCAAATGCTCTCTTTGTCCTGATTGACAGAATACTTTGAGTTTCCCACAAAATGTACTGTATCTCAACTGCCTTCAGATAACTTACAATGCAAAAATTTAGAATAATTCAAATCTAAAAAAGTACACATGGCACTATTCTATTATGTTGATCTTAGGCAACCTCTAGTATTTTTAATATTATGGCTACATGTAATTTATTTGTGCAGTTACGAAAGGCACGTTTATATGCATATATGATTAATTTTTATATGGATATTTAATTTCTTGCTGGATAGTAAGTTTGAACTTAATTAGTAAGNTCTACATGTAATTTATTTGTGCAGTTACGAAAGGCACGTTTATTATATGCATATATGATTAATTTTTATATGGATATTTAATTTCTTGCTGGATAGTAAGTTTGAACTTAATTAGTAAGAACATACTTTTTGTATTTTAATATGATAGAAGTAGAACTCATTTACATTTTCATAAGAAAATTGAGTTCTGAAGAGCAAAACTGTTTCTTAAATTTAAATTGCCAAAATAAAAATTTGTATCATGTTCATATACATTATTCTCCATTGATGATCAATGTTATGGTAAGTACAGAGTTAGTTGCATGTGGATACTGTCATTTTCTGTTAGAAAAAAAACCTTGTAGCCTCTTGAAAAACATTTTCAGCATCTCGGAACTTTCAATAGAAATTCTGATTAAGTTTTCAAGGATTTCTTTTTTAACTTGTTTTATTATTGAATTTTCACTCCCTTAAGTATAAAAAAATGCCCTCTTCAAGTCTTAGAATATGTATTGAATTCATAGATTGGTTTTGGGGAATGTCGCTGAAATTGTTTTAACGGTTTTCCACTTTTCTCTGACACCAACTTCTGTAATACCCTTCTCTTTTGTAATTTTCAAATATTGTGTTCACCATAAATGCATATGGCCCTTTTATCAAATCAAAACTTCTTGTGCAGTGGAAAAAAACATTGTTGTAACTGCCTTTGAATTTATTAACAGAAGAGAAGTGAGTTAATAAATTCCCTAATCAGTGAGATCACCATCTTTTTCAGTTTGTATTGTAGGCTTGTTGAGACGTTTACTCAAAGCATCATCAAAATTGCTATCTTTCATACTATAAATGTATGACTATATCCGCCTCAGAATGATCAGGGCATGCATCATTTCATGACATTTTATTGAATTGCCAATGAAAGTTTCAAAAAATGGTTCAAAACATCTTTATAAAACCATAACCATAACCCATGCAACAAATTTTGCACTTTTCATTTTACTTGCTGTACAGGACAACTTGGAGCCTGAAGAATTTTTTTCTGTGGCCCATTTTTCCTGACTTAAGTAAAAGATCTAGATATCAATTGTGTTAGAAACTAACATCTTGCACTCTACATGTTAGGTCAGATTACACAAAATAGAGAAAACTGCAAAAGCAGAGTTGTTTGGTACAACTGTTTTTTAATGTTTTTAAATTCACTGCAAAAATATTTAGTTTATACTTACATCTGAAAAACTATTTCTTTTTAATTTTTGTAACGGTGATATTGGTGGAACTAATATATAATAACCGTAATTTTTAGACCATTTGTTAGTTCATATTTCAGAATTGGTATAATAAAATAAGTTAATTATTTTCACTTTAGTACAGTGGCATAGTCTATGTTTAAGCAATACAAACAAACACCATAACTGTATTTTTCTACTTAATTAGTTTTGAAAACATGAAATTAATATAACGAATTTTCTTCTTCTCTAGCTACAAAGTTTTCAGGTAATTTTCGCCACTAACTGATAACATTGCTTTACTTATATGTGTTTAAAAAATAATATTTGAATGAATGCAGGATTATAAAGAATAATAATAAGAGAAATTTTGTGCTTCTGTGATTTTTCATGCTTAATGCAAATGTTCTTTTTTTGTCAAAAGTCTTTCATTTTCTTTATAAAAACTGTGTTGAAGGTGTGCAACTCGTGGCATGGAGCATGGTTTCATTTTTCAACTTATTTCTAAATACACAGCTGTCACATTACCAGCAGTTTCTTAGCACTTAAGCCACATATTCTGTAGCTGTAGTTCATCTTCCAAATTTTTTAAGTACTACTTGCCTATGCTACCAGTTGATATCTAACAAACACCACAGAACTAACATAGCCAATGAAGACTTGGAAGATTCTGCCTCCTTTTTTTAACTACAAAACACCCTTATACAGTTTATCAGGTATCACAACGTGCCAACCTTGAGCTCTAATCTCAGTGCAATTCATGATGTCAAATCTAATTTGCACGGCATTGTGCAAAATTTTAATCTGAGACTGTGATAGTATAACACTCAAATTTAGTATTGGTCTAGGCATTTGCACTATTCACTATGTTCCACAGTGTTCAGAGTGTACATTTTCCACAGGTAAGTGTTATCCCAGTGTATGCTGCAAGGACACCCGACACATGTCACACTACTTACCACCCTTATTAATGTACCTGAACCACTTTTCTTTTATTTTAACTGTGGTGGTATGCTGGTGGTCCAGTTAGTTGCAGACAGTAGCAGTAAGGTCATGTATGCGTGGCCCAGCCAGTTACAGATTAGAGCATCAAAGTTATCCAAGTTGTGTTTATGGATTTGCAGTGTGGGTGACTAGCCTCACTTACTATCTTCTGAATTTATCAAGAAGTCTTGTGGCTTAGCTTTGCTGGTATGTCTGGAGTAAGCTTTAGCTCATGTTGGCTGTCTTTGGGCATGCTCAGATCGCAGAACAGCCAGACTCCATTTATTAATGGAGTTGCGCCATGCACATACACATGTGTAGCTGGCCTATTGATTTCAGCACACCTTCATTACAGATGATTCATGGTGGCTAGTACTGTTTGCCTTTGTGCAGTCTGGTATTCCACAGATGGCTTTGAAATAGGCTTCCTCCTTTGCTGTTAGCAAAGATGGTAATGGGATGTGTTTCCATTAATGTACTTTGCAAAAATCCTATAGCCATTCACAGTGTGATTTAAAGGTTTTAAATTTATATTTAATCACATAGGGGAGAGGTATTTCTCAGGTGGACTTTTGTAGGATGACAAGTGGAATTTCACTGATTATGTGTGTCATGTAACGCCTTTTGAGTAGAAGCCTAGCTGACCCCCTTCGCGAGCGCCTACCAGTTGTCACATGTCACGAGGCAGGTGAACAGCCAGAACGGATCGTAGTTACACGTGTCAAGGTTGTGCCGAGTAAGAGCTGGCATATCGCCGGAGCACCTGGATAGTGCTACGTACATACGTAGGAAAGCAGGAGAAATCGCAGAGCCAAGCAAGAGCACCTCTAGCAAGCCCNCTGGCAAGCTTGGAAAGGTTGCCACGAATCCTCCTCCCCCCCTTTTAGGTAACCATGGGACAATGTGGGCACGCACCGCGGAGAAATAGCTGACAGAGTAAGCTCGGGAAAGGGGCAGATCACCACTTCTCTCGCCCCCGAACCTTCACGAACCACAGCACGTGGCTGAATGGCTTTGTACGGAAGGCAACCACCTCCCCCCTTCCCCCAACAAGAGACACACGTGCCGAGACTTAGGGAGGAAAACTGGAGAGCATATAAGCGAATTTACGAGAGAAGAGGGGTTAACAGTTCATATCACCGCGCCGAGGGAAGAGTTGCATCAAGGAATTGCGAGAGGACGTGAGCACGATCCCAAACAGCAGTCCAGTGAGACGACACCAAATGCGAGCCTTTTTCCAAGGCCTACCACTTCGCCGGAACTCATCCCCAGATGACAGCATACCAGCACCCACAGCAGAATAGTGAAATATCAAGTCGCCGCCCAGAGAAGCCCCCCCTCCACCAGTTAATACCAATAGCCAAATTAGAGTACCACACCTCGGAAGTGTTGCTGTATGTTTTTTTTGTTCAAACTCGAGACAATATANAACAGCAGTCCAGTGAGACGACACCAAATGCGAGCCTTTTTCCAAGGCCTACCACTTCGCCGGAACTCATCCCCAGATGACAGCATACCAGCACCCACAGCAGAATAGTGAAATATCAAGTCGCCGCCCAGAGAAGCCCCCCCTCCACCAGTTAATACCAATAGCCAAATTAGAGTACCACACCTCGGAAGTGTTGCTGTATGTTTTTTTTGTTCAAACTCGAGACAATATAATTATCCAGTTAAGTGAAACGTCAAAAGACTACCTTATTGAAAAACCTTTAACCTTCTAGGCACCTTATAGTATATGCCTGGAGGAATTAACTACGACCCTATAAACCACTAATATTCCACAGGTGGGGAATAGCGTCATGTGTTTAGTATGTATAAGTATATAATATACAGGGTCGGGTGGAATTTTACCAAAAAACTTGGTGAGGTGATTCCTAATGTAAAATCAAGTGGTGAAAGGACATGTAATACATAAACTGAATATTAAGGGAGTTACGAGCACTCAAAAATCAAGATTTTATACTATACCTTTTTAAAATATCGGCCATAAAGTATAATTAAAATTTAATTCTCCAAACATTGTTTCATGTTATCAGGATCTTCAACCTACGTGCAAAAACCATAACATGGCGTGAAATTGATCAGCAGGGGTGATATTGATCACATGATCACGTTTTATGACAAGATACATAAGTGGGGTGAAAGTGATCAGCAGGGGTGGGATCGATAACATGACAGTTTTTTTGTACATGTTTAGGTCAGGTACCGTATCTGACGTTAATAATTATAGAACATTTTCATGTGATCAGTCTCACCTCTGCTAATCAGTTTCACCCTCACCTCTGCTAATCAGTTTCACCCCACTTTACGGTAATACCTATCCTCATAACAAAAATAACAGAGGTTGCCACACGCTTTTTGCCAGCAACATTTTTACGAGCAACTTTTTTACCATCAAGAATTATGAATGTTTCGTGCAGATTGAACTGTATGACCTAATTAACAAAAATTATCCTCTTCTTGCAACTGTCCATGATTCATGTTTTTTGTGTGAAACACATACATACAAAACTTTCAGCAGTCATACAGTTCCAGGCATGTAGGCAGTACCAACACCCTGGCAGGAATTTACTTACTGATTGATGACAGAAATATACAGACAACTTGAGTACTGTAAGTTTATTAATTTGTGGTATTTGCTGTTGTGCTGGTAGCTTGCCAACATAAGGAAACAGTACTTTGTCTCTCCTTCTTTCAGTGGAAAATTTCCCAAAAGCAGAGACCTCCTGGTCAGGTGTCTTAAAAGTGGTAAAGTGGTAGGGTCTGTGAAATTTGCAACCAGCTATTAGATTTTCTTTCTATATTTGNCAGGTGTCTTAAAAGTGGTAAAGTGGTAGGGTCTGTGAAATTTGCAACCAGCTATTAGATTTTCTTTCTATATTTGGGGTTAACAATTCTTTTGTTTCTTTTATAAACTTCCCTAGCAAAATCACACATAATTTAAATACAATAACAGTTAACCACTGTGGTCACAAAAGTATAAAACTTTTATAAAAGATTATGAACAAAAACCCCCTCAAATGCAAATGAAAATTTACGTATTAATATAACAAATTTGAAAACAGTATTAAAAAGTTCCATAAAAATGATACATATATTTTGTTTATGACATAGTAGGTAACAGGCCTCCNTAAAAAGTTCCATAAAAATGATACATATATTTTGTTTATGACATAGTAGGTAACAGGCCTCCCCCCTCCCCTTGCAGAACAAAGTTCCTCGACTTATCTAAGTCCCTCTTTGCTTCTTTCTCCCAAGGCAGGAACCCGCTCCTTTTATTTCTTCAGTATCATTCTCCAGAATATTTCCAAACAGCCAAGAAATATAGAAGGCACTCCTTAATGATGTTAAATATGGCACGTATGCTCCTTAAAGGTCTCGTTGACAGGGGGAGGAGGGGAGGAGCGACCCGTAGACAGAGAAAGTAATGCACCCTCTGCACACTAAGTTGGCAATGCTCGCTCAAGCAGGAACAGTTTTCAGNTTTGGGGTTAACAATTCTTTTGTTTCTTTTATAAACTTCCCTAGCAAAATCACACATAATTTAAATACAATAACAGTTAACCACTGTGGTCACAAAAGTATAAAACTTTTATAAAAGATTATGAACAAAAACCCCCTCAAATGCAAATGAAAATTTACGNCTGTGGTCACAAAAGTATAAAACTTTTATAAAAGATTATGAACAAAAACCCCCTCAAATGCAAATGAAAATTTACATATTAATATAACAAATTTGAAAACAGTATTAAAAAGTTCCATAAAAATGATACATATATTTTGTTTATGACATAGTAGGTAACAGGCCTCCCCCTCCCCTTGCAGAACAAAGTTCCTCGACTTATCTAAGTCCCTCTTTGCTTCTTTCTCCCAAGGCAGGAAGCCGCTCCTTTTATTTCTTCAGTTTCATTCTCCAGAATATTTCCAAACAGCCAAGAAATATAGAAGGCACTCCTTAATGATGTTAAATATGGCACGTATGCTCCTTAAAGGTCTCGTTGACAGGGGGAGGAGGGGAGGAGCAACCCGTAGACAGAGAAAGTAATGCACCCTCTGCACACTAAGTTGGCAATGCTCGCTCAAGCAGGAACAGTTTTCAGNACCCGTAGACAGAGAAAGTAATGCACCCTCTGCACACTAAGTTGGCAATGCTCGCTCAAGCAGGAACAGTTTTCAGCTGTGTCATCACACACCCAGGTAAGGTTGACATCCCCGACGTCATCAGCGGCTCCCACATAGTTATAGTTTCACGTAGGCCAAAAATGTAGAGCATAATTCTTTCAACAGGTGCTCATAGTTCGATGTATTGGCTATGTGCTAGACACTTCATCGCTACAGCCAAAAGTTTCATGTGCATTTTACACAATAACAGTGGGTTCTGGGTAGTTGCAACAAGATGACTGTTTTTGTTTACTAAGTCAAACAGCTCAATTAATCAGCATGAAAAGTTCATAAATACATGCTGTAAAAAGTTGCTGGCAAAAACAGGGTGGCCACCCCTGTTATTTTCATTACAAGGGGAGGTATTAATGAGAGTTCGCTCATAGGTTGAAAATCTCTATAACATAAGACAATGTTCAAAGAATCTTAATTTAATTTCACTTTGTTTATGATATTTTGCAAAAATGCATTTTAAAATATTAATTTTCAAGGGTTTATATCTCCCACTTGATTTTGCATAAGGAATCACCTCACAAAGAAAGAGTTTCTGTAGAAGTCTGTCCCAACCTTTATATATGCAACACTGTATGTAATATACAATACACTGTGTATGTAATATCATACTTATGTTTTAATATTTTACAGCTTTCAAAATGCTAATTTCTGGTACTTATATGCACAAAATATAATGCCCAACATTATGTAGTAACAAAATGAAATCTAATTAATTTGGTAGTTTAAAAAAATTGTTATGAAAATTTTACTCACGAAGTTAATAGAGTAAGTGTAAGAACTTAAGAAATACAAGACTGTAAATGGCCTTCATTCTTTTGCTGATGTGTACATAGCAGTTCTATTTTTGCAGATAATGTGGATGTGTGGATGTACCGTTGCTGCTCTCATCACCTGGCAGTTTTCACAGTTTGTCCTTGCAGTAGAGGTGTGTGCAGTTTTTGTCATCTATACACTTGGTGCCATCAACAAGTACGCACTTATGGTCATCATTTGTGGACAGGGTGTAAGTTATTGGGTTACCATTCTTGTAAATTTTTAATGCTGTCACATAATGCTCTGTACTTGCCAATGTAATGATATTACCCTTGTATTGGACACATGAAGAAAAAATTCAAAATTAGTATATATGTAGATTGTAACAAAGGAACGCTTGTTACCTATCACCAAACCAAAGTGAAGAAACCAGGTCTACTGTCAATTGCTACCAATGAAGGTATAAAAATGAATTGTGAAACCTCTGTGTCCACTAGTGATAGCCAACAAACAGTAAGTGAAGTGACAGATTTATATAAACAAGTTTTTATATTAAACATTAAAAATAACAAATATAATATAGTAATTTTGGCAGTTGTATANCAGATTTATATAAACAAGTTTTTATATTAAACATTAAAAATAACAAATATAATATAGTAATTTTGGCAGTTGTATAATTTGCCCCAAAGGCAACACATTAAATGCATATACTAGACATTTTCTCACTTTAAATATCCAAACAGGCATTTGCTTAAAAATTTGTGTCTTTTAAACATATAAGATATTACCTGCAACAGACATTTNCAGATTTATATAAACAAGTTTTTATATTAAACATTAAAAATAACAAATATAATATAGTAATTTTGGCAGTTGTATCATTTGCCCCAAAGGCAACACATTAAATGCATATACTAGACATTTTCTCACATTAAATATCCAAACAGGCATTTGCTTAAAAATTTGTGTCTTTTAAACATATAAGATATTACCTGCAACAGACATTTGCCCTAAAATTGTTTGCTGTAAAGGTGCTTGCCCTAAGACTTTATTTCCTCTTTTTAGGTTCAGCTCCGACATTCGCCTTTAAAGGTATTTGTCCTAAAAGTACTTTTTTGCCCATTATTTGTCCCTGAAAGTTTATCTCCTACAATTAATCTGGAAAAACATTGTATACAGGCAATTACCCTAAGTTTTTTTGCCCTAAATGTGTTTGTCATTTTCTTTACCCAACATCTTGTGTAAGACTTGTATTGCTATGTCTGTCACCCTTGTTATCAAATGGTGACACTATTCATAATATATTTAGGAGTACAAGTTCATTATTTTCCTGGTAGGGAGCAGCCCATCAAAATATTCTGTGAATGTTGCTGGATCATACACTTTACAACAGATCATGTAAACAATGATTGCACAGAGATTTAAGATGTTATTTTTGGTGGTGGGTCACCTACATGAAATGATAAGAGAGTCAGGGAAGACAGGCTGACCACATCACCTTGCACTCCATGCAGGATTGGAAATAAGTAAACCATTAACCACAATGGAAGGAGATATCTAATTTTATTTGCTACAGTCATATAGGATTCAGTGGTATAAAGTTAATTTTAATCTGTTGAAATTGTAAATAATAAACTTAATAACCACGTATTAACAGTTCATTTTCTTTATTTTAACACATGGCTTCCAGCATAGGTAGGTACACAACATGATAACTAACTGCCATTGTGCTCCATCTTGTTTTCTTCTTTTTGCACTAGCACACTCTGCTGTAAGAAGAGAGAAACAACAGAACAGCAGAGGCGTATTCAATAATTACAACACACCCCCTGAATACGACATCGTTATTATAACAAACCCTCACAATACAATTTTGCACAGACTGTTTAATTTTACATACAACACAGATACATATTATGTTCAGTACAAAAACTCAATAGGTAGGTAAATACTTATCAACAGAATTGTTGAATTCCAATTTCTTCTTTGATAATATGAAATCTCTGAAAACTTAAAGGTTTAGTAAAAATATCAGCTAGTTGTTTTTCAGATGGAATATATTTCAAAGATATTAAGTTTTCTTGAACCTTTTCTCGAACAAAATGATAACGAATATCAATATGCTTAGACCTTTTGGTTTGACCAACAGCCATTTTTACAGCAGACTGGTTATCTTCAAATAAAACTATTGGCCTTGGAACTTCAATATTTATGTCTTTTAAANAAATATCAATATGCTTAGACCTTTTGGTTTGACCAACAGCCATTTTTACAGCAGACTGGTTATCTTCAAATAAAACTATTGGCCTAGGAACTTCAATATTTATGTCTTTTAAAACATTTATAATTCACACAAGTGCACTACAAGATTCACTAAGAGCTATATATTCTGCTTCAGCAGTTGACAATGAGACAGAATTTTGGTGTCTACTTTGCCAAACAATAGTACATCCATACAATTTAAATAAGTAACCACTGGTAGACTTTCTTGTCTCTTTGTCACCCGCCCAATCAGCATCAGCAAAACCAATGAGAATATTTGAATCAACATTTTTATTATAAACCAAGCTCATACTCATAGTGCCTTTAAGATACCTTAACACTGTTTTCAATGCTGACCATAATTGATTATTAGCCTTTTGTTGATACCTAGATAAAATATTTATGGCTACAACAATATCAGGTCTACTACAAAGACTTAAATACAGTAACCCACCAATTAGACTTATACAGAGAGATTCATAATTGCCTTCATACACATAATTTATGTCTATTGGAGTATTCATAGGTTTACAATCTTGCATTTGAAAGTGAATCAATAGATTCAAGATGTAATCAGTTTGATTTATAATTATCTGGTTATCTGTTTGGATAATTTTCATGCCCAAAAACTTAGAAATAGGACCTAGATCTTTCATTTTAAAAATGGTTTTAACTTTACATTTAAAATTTTCTGTCTCCATATCAGACTGTCCAAAAATAAGAATATCATCAACATATATTAAAATATAACCGTTTCCCTTGGTATACAAACACATGTCATTTTGTGATCTTGAAAACCCTTCATCTAGCATGAACTTATTGAATTTTTCAGACCAATACTTAGGGGATTTTTTCAATCCATAAAGAGATTTACATAGTTTCAATACTTTGTTATTACTTTTAGTTTCATAACCCTTAGGAAATTCCATAAAAACTTCCTCCTTAATTTCCCCATGAAGGAAAGCGCTTACTACATCCATTTGATGTATTTTATAACCCAATTGATTAGACACAGATAAAAGAATTCTTAAAGTTTGAAGTTTTCCTACAGGTGCATACAAATCTTGAAAATCAAAATTTTCTTTTTGTTCAAAACCACGAGCAACTAATCTAGCTTTATAAATACAATTTTCACCATCAATTTTTTTTTTAAATACCCATTTGCTACTGATTACATTTACATTATTTGGTTTTATAACTTCCTTCCATGTTTCATTTTCTTTTAATGAATTCAGCTCAGTATTGATAGCTTCTTTCCATTGAAATGCCTCTTTTGAACTCATTGCATTCTCAAATGTTAATGGTTCTCCAGCGTCACACATAAACAATGCATAATCATCACCATTGTACTTCGGGTTCTGAATACTTCCTCTATCTCTGAGATTATAATGTCTCACCACATCTTCATTTGTCACTCGATTGTCATCAGTTGTCTCTGGACCAGTTTGAATTCCAGTTTCATTGATTGAAACACCATTAGAACTATTGGAGATTTCTTCCTCACAACTCACGGTACCATCACATATGACATGATCACCATTTAAAGTTTCAATTTGACACAAAACTTCTTCAGCTTGATCTTTTAACTCAGGTTTGAAAATGACATCTCTTGAAACTTCTATTTTGTCACCGCACCAAACTCGGTATCCTGTCACATCTTCACCATATCCAACAAAAATACATTTTTTGCTCTTGCTATCCCATTTTCTTCTCTTTTGTTTTGGAATGTGCACATAAACATCACAGCCAAAAGGGTGAAATTTATGAAGATCAATATTCATATCTTTGTTGAACCAAATTTCTGCAGGAGTTTTGTTATCATCTGTTAACGTTGTATTATTCAATGTGTAAGCCATGTAATGGACAGCTTCAGCCCAAAACTTTTTCTCTAGATTTTTTGCTTGTAAAATAGTTCTTGCACCTTCTACCAATGTTCTCATCTCTCTTTCAGCTTTACCGTTTTGTTCAGGTGTGTATGGGCAAGTCTTTTGATGAATAATGCCCATTGATTTGGTCACAGCTTGGACATCTTGATTTACTTCTTCAAGTCCATTATCACTTCTCAGTATTTTTACAGTTTTTCTTGTAATATTTTCAAATTTGTTTAGAAATTCAATTAATTCATGCGAGATGAAGGATTGAATTGAATTTAAACAGGTTATAGTGGAAGCGTCCTGGGCCCATAACCTGTTTAAATTCAATTATTTTAACTTTTGCTTCCATTTTTGATTTCATAAAATAAACTGTTCTGTATTTTGAGTAATCATCTTTCAACAATAGAAAATATTTTGAACCACCAATTGACGTTTGTTCCATCGGTCCACAAACATCAACATGAACAATGTCTCCAATGTTCTCAGCCCTTGTCAAACTAGATTTGAATGGTAACCTTGAATGTTTACCAAGTTTGCAAGCATCACAGAAGAAATTATCTTCTTTATACTTTATCTTGCTACGGTTCAGTATACGTTTCACATAGGATACATTTTGATGTCCTAGTATACAGTGCCATTGGTAAAGTGTAAAATTTTCTACACAAGTATTAGCAACATTACTCACGTGTCTAAACTTCAAATGAAATAATTTGTCTTGTTTTTCACCAACTGCTTGGCATTGTCCATTCAACAGAAAATAGCAGGCATTTTTATTTGCTTGATACACATATCCTTTTTCAAGAGCAACAACAGTAGAGAACAAATTAAATTTTAATTTGGGGACATACAGTACATTTGAAATTGAAGTATTAATCCAGTCTTCACCATCAAATGTCTGGCCTTTGATCTCTCCAATCCCAGCAACCAATAGCTCTGAACCATCACCAACTTGCACATGATTGGTTCCCGTCACTTGTAAATTATGAAATAAGTGTTTGTCTTTACACATGTGTGCTGTGGCTCCACTGTCAATTATCCATTCAATGACATTTGAGTCATTTTCATGTACAACAAAGGCATTTTCTTGGTTTTCATTTTTTTTGGATTTTGCAAACCAACAATCCTTTTGCACATGCCCTTTCCGTTTGCAAAATGAACATGTTAGCACATTTACTGACACTTTATCTTCACTTTTGTTTTTATCAAACTTGTTGAACTTATTTGGACCTTGTTTTTGATAACAATCCCTTTTCATGTGTCCAGATTTTCCACATTTAAAACATTCAACATTTGCCTTATTCCTATTAAAAGCCTTTTGCTTGACATAATAAGCCACCGACGAACAAGAATTATTTGACTGAGAAACAGGGTCCCTTTCCCTCATTCTCATTTCAACTACACATAGCCTTTCTTGCAACAGTTTGAGAGTCCTATTTTCCTTAGGAACACTTTCCCAGGCGTTAATAAACTCAGAATATTCAGTTGGTAAAGTATTCAAAACTCTGTTAAGAAAAAGAGAATCAGTTAATTTGACTTTATCTTCCCTCCATGTTTCATCTTGAAGTTCCGACCAGAGCTTTTCAAGTTTCGCAACGTGTTTGGCTACGTCATCTGAAGGGTCCTTTTCTTTGATACTAAAGAATTGATTGAACAGACGGTCCTGCCTCTGCTCAGTCCTCTGTTCGTAAATACTGTGTAATTTGTCCCACATTTCCTTAGAGCTATTACACATATTAATTAATTGGCGAACCTGACTGGTTACTAGGGTGGGTAATTTTTTTTTATTTCTCGATATTGTAAAGGGAACAGCGATTGAAATGTGNAATTTTTTTTTATTTCTCGATATTGTAAAGGGAACAGCGATTGAAATGTGCTAAACGGTGTTGGTAATGCATACGTAAAATTTTATTACGTTTTATTGAGTTTTATTGCCTCCGGATTGTGATTAAAGATTTTAAAAAAAAAGTGTTTTTCAAGGTTTTTTCTTAATAAAAAAATAATAATATAGAAATACTTTATACAAGTGATTTACATCGAATTGAATGAAAAATATACTATGTTTTACTAATACTAAGCAGGAAGGTTCTGGAGAGGAAGGGGAGGGGGGGCATTATACGTGACAAATGACACGCAATGTGGAACAATAACAACCAGTGTCGCCCGTCGCTAACTAGTGTGGTTGTTTGTTTTGTGTTTTATCGTGCATTTTAACCATGAATCGTATTCGTATCAATTGGAAATGTGCGTTGTTCGGTGATATATGTGATTTAAAAGACAATGTGTTACCAATGTATGAAGAAATCATGAAGTGTTATGAGTGGACCCGACACAAGATAATACATGAGAGGGAATCTAAAAAAGAACCCACTTATAAAGAAATAGAGACTATTGTACTTGCAAAACTTATAGAAATGTGGACTAAAGCTTCTATTCCTACAGTAGAACAAAAACGAGTGAAAGCAATGCTAAAGGCATATCATTTAAAGTGCAAAAACAATCTCAAGTCTCACCCAAAAATACCGCAAAACAAGTTGGAAGAGTTTCTTTCTTGAAAGTAAAACTTTGTTTGATATTTCGGCTTGCAAGTGTCGGGATATATCTAAATGTACCTGCACTAAGCANTGGAAGAGTTTCTTTCTTGAAAGTAAAACTTTGTTTGATATTTCGGCTTGCAAGTGTCGGGATATATCTAAATGTACCTGCACTAAGCAGAAAAAAATACCTGTAAGAGAACAAAGCTTTATAGTTGACTAACGAACGACTATAAAAATGTTGTCACAACAAGCCTAATTACAAAAGTACTGAAAAGAAAGCCATTGTGACAATAATCTCTGAGTAAACGTCAAAAAGTAGCCAAAAAATTTACGGAGAAGCTATGCCGCACATCAGAATGTAGCCAGTCTGATTGTAAAGACCAAACCCAACTTCAGTTGCGACCTTCAAATGCTAAACCGGATAGTAATTCCAATTTTCCAGTTGACTATGGTTTACTGTCAAAAACATGTGATAGATATGGAGTGTTGATGGCTAACGTGTGCCAACAGAATTCCCCGTCTGTATGTTTCGGTGGACGCTCCCTCTGAAAACCTAACTACCCTTGCAACCTATATTGTCAAGGCTTACGCTCCGGTATGGTTTTCTGTCAAATCCCACCTCAGCTGTAAAGATGGAGCATGAAACTTTTTCAAACTCATCGAGCAAACCTGATATTTATCAACAACTTTGAAAGCAGTTGTCGACCCAGTCATTCAAAGAAATAGCTATTTCGCACACCCGGAAAATTTATTGTTTGCAATGCTGACTGACCCCCAACCGCACATTGGTGAATTAGCAGTCCGTCGACCTCTGAAATAATAATAATGGCGTGTGGGGAGTGCACCCAGGGCAAGGCAACACCCTACGAGTGACTGTCTTTCCAGCTGGGACCCGTAGGTGACCGTCATCCCCGGCATGACAGAAATGAGACCCTAGAATGGAGCGGCGCTGGAATGCAAGGGCGGGGGAAACGGGAGTACCCCAAGGAAACCCGCCGGCAAGCAGCATCGTCCAGCACGATTCCCACATGCAAAAATCCGGGAGTCAACCCGCCGGGGATCGAACCCGGATCGCCGTGATGGGAGGCGAGCGCCCTGGCCACTACGCCACTGCTGTCCCTTACTTCCGAAAGCTAGAAAGACCACATCAAATAACTTGCGACTGTTTCATCTACCGAAATTGAACTTTGATGCATCATCATATTACGATCTTTTGGATTGGCAGGAAAATATTACTGAACCGCCAATATTAAAACATGTGAGCGAAGAAGAACTCCTGTTGTTTATCGAGCAAAAAGGAGAAGGAGAACTGCCTTTATTGCGTCTACCATGTCATACGCAAGCAGTCGAAAGAGCAGTTAAAGCTGTGACTGAGGCTTCAATCACTTTATGTGATCAAAGTGAGAGGGAAGGCTTCATAAAAGCCGAAATAGAGTCATAAAAAGCAATGACGAAGTTCGATAGCAAGAAAGACTTTGCTGTTATTTAAACTTTTATTGTAATAATTATTTGTGTAAAAATTTAAAATATATTTTTCCTCTTTATCTCTTTATTAAACATTTACTAAACTAATGATCTCAGTATTTTCATTTTTTACATATCGTGACTGGAGTGATTTCCTACACCATACTGTGAGACCTTCCTTGAAGACTTTTTTTGACTACTTTGAGATGGATCCGGAGGCAGAAGATGAATTCCGATTGCAATCGAACTTTAAATGCTATTTGAAGACATCGTTTGGCACCGTTTTCTAACTGTGCAAGATGAAAAAGTGTTTTTTTTTCGTACATAAGTGACCCCCCCCCCCTCCTAAATACGTAAACTTGATAAAGCGATAAAAGTCTGGATAATTAATTTATGTGTAAAAATATTTGCTTCATTCATTAGAGCGATGTGACAATTAAATATTCTTTCAATATCTCAGTAACACATTCTGATCACTTGCTTAATATAGAAAACAAAACATGAGAAAGCGCAATTTTAGTAACAACATCACTCCGCTCCACACCTTCCTGCTTAGTATTAGTAAAACAAAGTATATTTTTCATTCAATTCAATGTTAATCACTTGTATAAAGTATTTCAATATTATTATTTTTTTATTGAGAAAAAACCTCGAAAAACTATTTTTTTAAAATCTTTAATCACAATCCGGAGGCAATAAAACTCAACAGAACGTAATAAAATTTTACCTGTGGATTACCAACACCATTTAGCACATTTCAATCGCTGTGCCCTTTACAATATCGAGAAATAAAAAAAAATGACAAACCCNTGTTAATCACTTGTATAAAGTATTTCAATATTATTATTTTTTGATTGAGAAAAAACCTCGAAAAACTATTTTTTTTAAATCTTTAATCACAATCCGGAGGCAATAAAACTCAACAGAACGTAATAAAATTTTACGTGTGAATTACCAACACCATTTAGCACATTTCAATCGCTGTGCCCTTTACAATATCGAGAAATAAAAAAAAATGACAAACCCTACTGGTTACTGATGTGACTATGATGTTTTGCGCCATGAATTCCACCTTGTCAAGCACTGCAGCTTGCTTCTTGTATTCTTTTGTAGCCTTTTTGTCCGTTTCATTCGGTTTTTGCGGATAACCTAACGTATCTTCTATTGCGCTCATTGCTCCATTTACCTGAAGCTGGATTCTGACTTCGAACTTCCAATCAACCCAATTGGACTGCCCTTCAAGTTTGTCGATCGTAATCCTTGAGATTTCCATCGTAAAAGAATCGAAAAAACTGTTACCGTGCTTATGGAATTCTGTGCAACCGTCACTAGAAGCAAAACTCACTTTTCCAAACTGTCACATACACTTTTCAACCTACCTAGCGTATCTGGGCCCATAACCTGTTTAAATTGTAAATAATAAACTTAATAACCACGTATTAACAGTTCATTTTCTTTATTTTAACACATGGCTTCCAGCATTATAACTAACTGCCATTGTGCTCCATCTTGTTTTCTTCTTTTTGCACTAGCGCACTCTGCTGTAAGAAGAGAGAAACAACAGAACAACAGAGGCGTATTCAATAATTACAACATAATCACATGTATCCTCCCTGATGTTGCATTTTTCACAAATGTTAGTTTATAAAATGAACTATAATAGTACATATGGCAATGTAAAAAATTTTTTAGGAATGATTGCTTAAGTTTTTACATGGTAATAATTCCTACCAGGTAACCATATCTTATTAATATTAAGTAAAACCATTGAAAAAATTTATGTTGTATGCATGTGTGTGTGTGTGTGTGTATATATATATATATATCTGTGTGTGTTTTTATGTGCATACATATATTTAAAAGGTTGTAATTTCGGGTTACAATACATGAAATTGAGTGGCCTATCCCCTTCCCGAATGGAAATGTCTAGTCATGGCCATGAAGGTTGCTAAATAGACAGTTATATTAACTGGAAAGTTGCAAATAATATTACGTCATAGATGTTTCAAGAATATATGTTTCTCATGTATGTGTAGCAAGCTTTAATTACTTTTATTTTCTCACATGCTTTGGAGATACATTTTTTACATGTGTAATATCTGTACATTGAATAAAATTATTGTTAAAACTTTGCACAAACATCTTTCCATTTGTTGCAGATATGTGCCTATTTTATTGTTATTACTACACTCATTACATGGCACGTATCTGTATTGTATTCCAGAACTCTTTGTATTTCAAGTTAAATAACGTAATCTTTGACAACTGTTCTATACTGGTTACATAATTTCGAGCTATCATCATTTGTCAAAGAAATTAATTTTTAGTAACTAGCAAATTTGAACATGGATGGAACTGTGTTTGGTTCAATATGTCATATCTGTTACAATGTAAGAAAAATAAGGTTTTTTTAGTTTTTGTGTAGTGAAATTAATTTTTTTTTGTGTGTTGCTGGCAGTAGTTTGTTACTTATGCATCTCTTCCTTAAGTATAGGTATTTATGTTTAGCATTGCTGAACACGTATTTTGACTTTATTACTGAACCAGGCCCGAAGTAGTGATGGTGACTTTTACAACTAAAAGTAACNTGCTGAACACGTATTTTGACTTTATTACTGAACCAGGCCCGAAGTAGTGATGGTGACTTTTACAACTAAAAGTAACAGTTATTTCACTGTTTCTCTACTGTTATGAGTAAAAGTTGTTTGATTAGTTTTTTTAAAGTAGATTCTTATTATCTTGAAATCATTTACGAAATTCTAACTTGCATGCAAACGTTTTGCAGAAAAAAATATTCTGTNTAGATTCTTATTATCTTGAAATCATTTACGAAATTCTAACTTGCATGCAAACGTTTTGCAGAAAAAAATATTCTGTAGCATCACACTATGTTTTTATAAGCTGCTTTCAGTTTTATCTAATAGACACAAAAATTGTATGGTAATTTTTTATTACTGACGTATTCACTGCATTAAATTTGTTTATTTCAGGTGGGTGTTGCGGTAGCGATATTGGCAATGTATGGCAATGTGATGTTAATGTGTTCTGTGTACACATGCCTGTTGATTGGTATGCTTGTGTTTGTGCTGATCTTGGAACCCATCTTGATGCACAACATGATTTGCCGTATGGCTAGGCCATTTATAGCTATTTTTTTTGTGGCAGCATCAACTATTTCGATGAAAATTATTGCTTCCAAATGGATTGAAAACAATGATGATGTAAGTATTTATATTTTTAATTGTGAGTAATTTTGGTATCAGTTTCTTTCATTTGTATGTTAACTTTTGGTGAGTATAATGTGAATTAATTAGGTCTAAAAAATGTAGTGATATTTGTATAAGTGAGATCACATTCTATAACATTTTTATTGGCGTGTAAAAATTTTTAAAACATTATTATTAAAAATGTGTAAAATACTTACAATATCCGATGACTTCATAAGTTTATTAAATGATCTGAGTTTTATTTTGTATTTCACATCATCATGTTACATTTTNCAATATCCGATGACTTCATAAGTTTATTAAATGATCTGAGTTTTATTTTGTATTTCACATCATCATGTTACATTTAAACCGTTTCATTGTCATGATGCAGGTGTTTGCAGTCTTCAGCTGATTCATTGAGTGAGTGAGTGTGAGAGTATGAGAGAGAGAGAGTGTGTGTGAGAGTATGAGTAAGAGTGTGAGCAAGCAAGTGTGTGAGCAATTGAGTGAATATGTGAGTGGGATACTTGATATTTTTGAGATAGCATATTATTGCCCCTGCATACATACACAACCACACACACACTGGCTTTGTTGTAGGGGGAAGTATGGAANGTGTGAGAGTATGAGTAAGAGTGTGAGCAAGCAAGTGTGTGAGCAATTGAGTGAATATGTGAGTGGGATACTTGATATTTTTGAGATAGCATATTATTGCCCCTGCATACATACACAACCACACACACACTGGCTTTGTTGTAGGGGGAAGTATGGAAGTGACGCATTTCAACATTTCACATCGTGATGATTATGCACTTGATGTTGCCTCTTTGTGTCTGGCTTCTCCAGGTCAAGAGCCATCCCGAGAAACACAAACCAACCTCAGCAGTAGTTCCCATGAGGGTCCCTTTGTTTTCCCTAGTGGAAAATTTAAATTGATGTCAACAATGAGAGTATTTAGGCTGGCTGGGGGTGCATTCTGACCTGCCTTCCTGCCGATATCCACTGTTACTTGCAGGTGGTGTGGCTGGCTGGTGTCCTGAACATATGTTGAGCATGGCATACAAAACAGTTGTGGGAGGATTGTGGACCACATCACGGTAGTTGGAATAATTGATGTCCTCTAACCTGAGTGGAGCCACAGTGGTGTAGTGGTTAGACTTCTTGTCTCCCAAGTAGGTGGACCAGGTTTAATTCCTGGCATGGTTACTCCCAGATTTTCGCATATGGGAACTGTGCTGGACAATGCAGCTGGTCTTTGTGCAAGGTGGATGTGTGGTCCNTTACTCCCAGATTTTCGCATATGGGAACTGTGCTGGACAATGCAGCTGGTCTTTGTGCAAGGTGGATGTGTGGTCCGCCATCTTTGTTTTGAACTCAGGACGTCCTTCATGTATTTTTTAAAATTATTTTTTATGGAATTTTTTGAAATTTTAAAAGAACAGAAATTATATACAAATTATTAGTTTGCTCTTTTTTTAAATGTGGATTCTTTGTTTCAAGTTTTAAAGACTAAATTTTTTTTTGTATATTTTTGTTTTTCACGCAATTGTGACTATCAAGATTTAACTGCCCTATCTAATTACTTTGCATATAATCAATTATGATACCAGATCATGCAATTTATAGTTTCCTTCTGTATACTGATTTGTATAAATGTGTTGCACAAAATTAGCTTTTAAATGCACAATAATTAAACATGCTATGATATAATAAATGAAATAATTGCAAAAGCTAGACTATGATTAACAAGTGAGACTAGATATGTTCAGACAGATAATTTCCTGTTGCTGTACTGTATTTACTTCTTTTTTATTGTCATTATCATCAGACTGTGACCTAGTAGTTAAGTCTCTTAATTGACTATTTTTCAACATCTAACATTCTTCATTCAGTTTCTCCAGTTAGTAGCCTGGTGAGCTGGGATTACAGTATGCATTCAGGATGTTAGTACCGGTGTCATCATGCCAAATCTAGCACCAGATGAATGGTGATTTAATTACGGTTAATCAAATATGCATTCCATTCTTGATAGCCTATTCATTATAGGGGACATTAATAAACATGAATTTTTTTTTCTGTTATGTTATTAATTTCACTTAAAACAAGTTCTACTTAAGAAATAATAAATTTGAATGAAATTCAAGGAAAATTAATAATGTAAGATTCATTTTCATGGACTGAATGCTTACTTGGAAGAGAAAAGGAACTATGTAAATAAAAAAAATTTTTGGTTTAATTAACTTATACATGCTTAAATTATGTAATCAATTCTGTTTTGACATAAAACCTATACAAGCATGTGANTTGGTTTAATTAACTTATACATGCTTAAATTATGTAATCAATTCTGTTTTGACATAAAACCTATACAAGCATGTGAGTATGTGTGATTCTATATTTTGTCATGTGGTTTTCTGGGAACGTTCTCTAATTATTCACTTTTCAGTTTATATACAGTACTCACTGTGTTTCCTTGGCTTGGACATCTACCTGAGAGGTTCCCACTACAGCAGAACTAGAGATATCAGTCCTACATGTGATTGTACAAGGGGCACAATGCTCGTAGATGCATGAAATGTCGGAGTGCGAAAGAGAAGGCCTCATTACCTATAGAAGCTTCATTTATAAATTATAGCAAACCTTAAAACAAAAATTTATTTTAACTGGGAAAAATTATGTAGTCTTGATTAAAAGGAACAGTTGAACTTAACTGTCACATTGAGTGAAGTCCTGTTCACACAAATTATTGTTGAATTTTTTTGTTTCGTGAACATTTATCATATAAAGTTTCTCGGAGCGTGATGACCAAAGGGCATGTCATTATCATCCACAAGGAAAGAAAAAAAAAGTGACATTGTGGACATTAAGTGAGTTACTGTGTGTCTAAAGTACAATCACAAAATAAAGACTATTGGGTACTACTTAGTCCATGGCCCTGAGGGCAGGCCCAATTTATCTCAGGCATTCCATCCTTGATGAGGGCTGAACCCCCACCTGGCAGTTCATCGGATCTGCGGGACTACAAATGCTTGACTGACTCCTAGCAACTGACTTTAAAAGGACTCACTCCCAACTGATTTCAGCCTGACCACCTCGAGGTGTATACCTCAATATTTTTAAGTCCTTGTCTCTGGAAGTTAAGAGTAGACTGCGCCAGCCAGCGAGCTAAAGGGATTCTACTGGTTCCGTTATCAATCTAAAACATTATAGGTGCCCGCTGCAAAAAACATGCATTGTGGGGGCAAAAAACTCCAGCAGCTAGAAATGTTTTCATCAGCCCTCTGTAACCGGCACCCCAGAATATTGTCAATGCCCTCCATGTCCCTATTGCCTATTGTAAGATTCCCCTGAGGTTTCCAACTAGTGAACCACGACTCCACTGCCTTCAGTTGATGGACAATGCAAAATTCTCAAAAATATTCAATGCCAAAAAAATACACATCACTATATACATGCATATATAGCTATAGGCTGTTCATGATTAATTTAGCACTTTTGAAATTAACCTTTTGAAAAATGTCACTGTCCCTACCTATATGTATTTTTATGATCACAATGACAGACATTCACTCAGGAAAGTTGGTAATGACAGAGGGAAAGTAATTTCAAGTCTTAGCGTTGAATTAAAAGTGTAAGTAAACATTTCTGTATACTGAAATGATTTATTCTGCTTTCTGTTTTTATGCACATAAGTGTAGGAATGATTAAACTTGTAAAATATTTACATCTATAATAATTTCTCAGTTTTACTTGACTGATGCGTGTATAAAGTAATTGGGCCCATGACACGGTCAATTTCACATATGGTGGATGAATACATAATACGTTTAAAAGTAGATCATAAGCAGGACTTTCAAAAGTGCTCTGTTTACCGTGAACATACTCAATGTAAATATGATCTTGTACACTTAACATACAGACAGTAGCAGAATATGCCACATGCAAATGTGGGAGAGGTTTTGTTTCAATATTTATTTTCACAATATGTAGGCCATNACATGCAAATGTGGGAGAGGTTTTGTTTCAATATTTATTTTCACAATATGTAGGCCATAGGAGAATGTCTTTGATATAAATAGTCTAATTTTAATAAACAAGTAAGTAATACAGCAGGATGGTGAGTGGACAAACTTCAAAGTTTTCATCCTTACCCTTCATGGTGATAGCAGCATTAATTTTTTCCAGCTGTTTTTCCCTGTTTATGTTGCTGTGTTTCCGTAATTCATTTCAGCACAATTATTATGTTGGGGCCGCAGTGGTGTAGTTGTCGGACTACTCGCCTCCCACGTAGATGAGCCAGGTTCGATTTCTGGCAGGGTTGCTCCCGTCTAGGCATCGTCTGGTAGGAGCAGCATCGTGCCAGATGATGCTGCTCGTTGGCTGGTTTTCTTTGGGATCTCCCATTTCTCTCACCCTTGAATTTTACCACTGTTCTGAACTCATCTCACTTCACCCTCATTGGCTCTCAAGACCCTAATTTTAAGAGCTGCCTAAATCTCTCCACTATTACATTACAATGAATGTCTTCATTAAGGACTTTATGGAATGCTATTCCTGCATCCAAATTTTAACTTAATTTTCAATGTTAACGTCAATTTCAGCTTGACTGACAAGTCACATCAGGCGAAATTACATAATACCTTATGAGAAAGTCACGGGTAGTATTCCATTTTGAGAAATATGCAGATTTGATTATCACCAGTGGTATAGTGATATCGGAGCATCACTCTAGTACTGCTCCAAGCAGTCGGAGCTCAATTCTGTCATTTATTTTGGTGTTTATGAATAAAAAATTTAAAAAGAGACACACAGACTCAGACGATCAGAGTGAAAGGGAACCTTCAGAATGTCAGCTAATTTATATGCTTATTTACTGTATATATGAATGAAAAACTGTTAGAATTTTGTGAAGTTATCCAGTAACTGCATGAAATTGTTTTTTTTTTTTTTTAACTATCAATTAATTACACAGCATGTGTCGTATCGTCAGGTATAGTAACTCAAGAAGTAATAGACCAGGGTGTATATTTTCTCTTGCCTTGGGGGTTTTCAACACGGTTTTGCTCATGATTTTATATTTATGTGAAAAAGTAGTCAAATTACAGCTTAAATGTCTTACAGTTACACCTTATTTATCTTTCTTGGTTTTTTCAATATAAGTTGTCAAATTTACCATTTTTGTATTTTGTGACGTACAAATAATAAAAACATACTTTTTTATTAAAGTGCAATAAAAAAAATGGAAAAATATTAGCTTGTCAAATTAAAATACATCATTGGCTTGATATTAAAAAATTTTGCTGCTTATTAAACGTATATTATGCTCCATTTTATGTGATATTTTACACATGAGGAAAATTGGAAACATTTTTCACTGATAAATTAGACATGTCTTGCAGTAGTCAATAGCAAAGTATTTCAACCTACAAGGTTTTACTTCCATAAATTATTTTTACATCACAAAAAAAATATATATATATAATTGTTACTTTGGCAACTGATCACGCAAAAACTCTACACTTTAAAGAAATGTTATAAAATGAAAATTATCTCCGTTATAGTGTCTACAAAAGGATCATTGCTAGTTCAGTTTCATTTTTGTTGTCCATTTGTTTGCTTGCCTTTTTAGGCCACTTTATTTATCAAAATGCATTGTGTCTTAGTGTTGTTAGTCACTATATTACCTAATATATCATTCTGTTGCACATAGAAAAACAGTTTATTTTAAATCAGAAATTTGAACAGCTTTGGCACTACAAAATTCAGAACTACTACCATGATTATCATTGTGCACAAGAACAAAGTAATGTGGCTAGATTAAAGGTAGATATCAAAACATCTGCCAGTTGTAACCAAAGGTGTCCAGAGTGTGTGGCTGATTATTATAGACTCAGACATTTGATTGACCTGCAAGAATGTGGAGAGCACTCACAAATTGATAAGAGATCTTCAGTAATCGTAAAATTGAAGGAAAGGGGTTATATCAAATGAAAAAAGAGTTTATGTATAAACTCTTTAGATGTTTGCATAGATACTGCCAGTATAAAATGTTAAGTTTAAACTGATAACATGGTTTTGTAGATATAGCATAATAAGCTAAAATGTTTAGATAGCTGCCATTTTGAAAATAAGTGTTTGACCCATTAAAATTATATATATTGTTTTGGCCTACCATAGTACTTATTGTTTGCAAAATTTGGTAGGAATTGGGTTAAATGTTTCCTGAGATATTTCATAAAAACTTTATTTTTAGTGTAGCACTATCTTAAAAAATGGCGCATAGAAGAGCTTCTGTGTATACACATTTAATGGTCATAATAGGTACTGCTAGAATATGAAGTTAAGAGTTCGAACAGGTTACAAGGTTTCAAAAATATAGCATACTAAGCTAAACTGTTTATATAGCCGGCATTATGAAAATGTCATCTTCAAAAAACATATAAATTTGTATGGGCTATCATGGTTCTACTACTTTGTAAACATAGAAGAGGTTCTTTGTACACACATTTGATGGTTTTAATAGATACTGCCAGCATATAAAGTTAAGTTGGAATTAATTGTTTCAAAGCTATAACATATTAATCTAAAATGTCTGTATGACTGCCATTGTGAAAAGAATATTGTTATCCATTTAAATCCAATTTTGTATGTGGCGTATCATGTGCAAAATTTGGTGAGAATTAGTTGAGTCGTTTTTTAGGTATGGTGTAAACCCTTAATTTTTTTCATATAGAGCTATCTTCCGAAATGGTGGACTAACAACCATGTGCTTATCTAAATGCACTGCTTACGTGATACACTGTGAACATACAAAATTTGGTTTTAATCAGTTTAATGGTTCCCAAGATATGACATACCGTCCTAAATTTTAAAATGGCCACCATTTTGAAAATAAGATCTAGGCATGGTAGAAAACTATAAAAGTCTGATATCCTTACTGTGTACTATATGTGTACTGAGTTTTGTCAAATTTTATTTATGTTTTAAAAAATGTTGTGGGACATACACACATATTTACACACAAATACATATACACACAAAAGTAATCTCATAAGCCTACGTTTCCTTCAGAAAGTAGGTTAATAAAAGACCGTGGTGAAGAAAAAAAAATCTTTATACTAAATATTTGTATTTACTTGATGTTTATTCTTTGTGAAAATTTCAAATGTTCGGTATTTAATGGTAAGAACAGTAAATTAATTTTTGTGAGTTGAATATAATTATTATTTATTTTGTGGATCACTGAGAAAGCAGACGAAGCAGTTGTTTTCGAATTTCTATCTTTTTTTGCAGTGATAGATTGTTTACATAAGCATGACATGTTGCTGTGGTAATTGTCGCAGGTTGCTGCAGTAATCTGACTGTCATGTGCTGCTGCAGTTTTTTTGCAATATTATTTATTTACAGAGTGTGAGTTGGCACAGATTTGAAACATTGAAATCCCATTAGGGAGGATGTTATGTTTGATTCCAGGTCCAGCCATCCTGAGTTCTGTTTTCCATGGTTTTCTGAAGTAATACCAGGCGAATGCTGGGATAGTTCCTTACCACAAGTTATGGCAAATACCTTCCCCATTCCACCTTCTCTGAGCAACTTGCTACATCTCTAATGACCTCTCTGTCGATGAGATGTTAAGCCGTACCTCGATACCACACTAATATTTGTCATTATTTTAGTGTGTATTCAACGTGTAATGATATTAACTTGAGAGCATTACAAACTTTTTGTTCATTGCCTAAATGAGCTTTAATAGTTGCAACTAATATTTAAAAAAATTAATGGTTTTCACAAATGTTGGGTTTACAAATCCCCGAAAACAATGAACTGGTGAGAGTATACTGTATTTAGATGTTACCATTATCTGTATTATAACTTTCCAAGGTTATAAAATACAGAATGAAACACCTAAAATTTGTGCCGCAAATATTTCGGAAATGAAAGGTGCTGGTTTCACAGAATTGAAGTTGACAAAAGTACATTGCAGCTCAGATACAGGTTTGAATAATTATTAGAATGTGTATTTCTTGAACAGAGTTACATTTTTTGAAAACGGAAAAATGCCTATTCACATCTAGAAAATAAACCTAGAAGAAATTATATTGTCAGTGGTGTTTTTTGCAGGATTCTAGAGCAAGTAGTTTGCATGCTATCATAATATAACAATTTTAAATACCAACAGTTGTCTGCTCCATTTAACTGCTTGGTTAGTAGGCAGATATGTTTGTTTGTGTGTTTAGATTCTGTTTCCCCTTTACACTGATTGCATTGGGACCTCCTTATCATTACTTTGTGATAGTTCATACTACCTAGGCAATGTAGGACGTGCTAGAAGATGGTTTTTAATAATGCTGAAAAAGTTGACACGCCCATGATGTATGGCAAATGTAGGGAGAATGCTGTTCATTCTTGTACTGTGTACATTGAATGATATCCCAATAGATTTCAACCATCTCGACAATTATCTGTGAACCTCTTTAACCAATTATGTAACTGGATTGCAAATAATTGTTGAGATGGTTGACGTCTTTTGTAATATTGTTCAACGTACACATTACAAGAAATAATAGCATTCTTTATTATGTAATTGGTTAAAGAGGTTTGCAAATAATTATTGACATGGTTTATGTCTATTGGGATATCGTTCAACGTACACATTACAAGAATGAACAGCATTCTTCTTGCATTCGCCATACACCATGAGCATGTCAGCTTATTCAGCATTAGTAAATACCATCTTCCAGCATGTTCTAGTCTAGGCAGTATGAACTATCACGAAGTACTGACAAGGAGGTCCCAATGCAATCAGTGTAATGGAAGCAGAATCTCAACACACATACGAACATTGTAGCCTAATAACTAAGCAGTTAAATGGAGCAGACAACTGTCAGTATTTAAAATTGTTGTATTACGATAGCATGTAAACTACTTGCCCTAGAATCCTGCAAAAAACACCATTGACATTCTTATTTCCCCTAGTTTTATTTTCTTGATGTGAATAGACATTTTTCCATTTGAGAAAACGTAACTTTGTTCAAGATCTACACATTGTAATATTTATTCAAATATGTGTCTGGGCTGCAAGTATAAGCCCTTGTCTGAAATTCAATTCTATGATACCAGCACATCAATAGCACTTTTCATTACCGAAATATTTGCGGCGCAAGTTTTAGGTGATTTGTCCTGTATTTTTGTTTGTGCTGTCAAATGAGATTATCACACGAAAGTCAAATATGGTTCTCATTTTATCCTTTTATAAGCACATTTATTTGCTTGTTAGAAGTTTCTTCTTTAAATGTATGCATGGTTAGGGTTTTTGCCAAGTATAGGCATCATAGAAATGGTGAACTCGTGGGTATTGTAAAGGATTTAACCCTTAAAAGAGCACACAGTTTGAATTAATGCAAATTTTTTGCATGCTCAAGTGATACATACTACATACAAGCAAGAGGATGGCACTGCAGTTACTGTACTTTTTATAAAACTAAATGGCTGTTCCATATTGCTCAAAATTTTGCAATATCCTGTCATATAAATTTTCAATACTTTATGATAATTTTGTCATAATCCACTTAGACTTTTGTATAATGCTATTATAATTAAATCATTTTTTAATAATAAAAGTTAAAAGCCCAAACCAATAAAACCCATGTGTTGTGACAGGCTACTTGATGAAGTTATGTAAATAATAAACATGAGTAGTGAAGCTTAAAAATATTATATAATAATACCGCTACTGTAATTCAGTATATTCAACTTACAGTTTAGTATTTATATTTATTTCATGCTTTTAGTTAATATGATTAATTTCAGTTGAATGTTGCAGCATATTACGTGAATTATTAGCCTTTCTTGGACCACAATATACATTGAAATAGTGCAGAAAGATACTATAAAGTTTTTTTTTAAGCTGGAAACCATAAATGACAGTCTGACAATGCAAGTTTCTCACCTATGGGGAAAATATAAAAACGTTTGTAAAAAATGTGAAAAATTTATTGCAACACACACACACACAATAGTTTTCGTTTATACATTCTTCTTACTGTGGAAATATTTTTCTTTACCCTTCGTAAACCATTGCATTCCTGTTTGCTCAACTATTGATTGTAATTTGTACTTTATAGTTAATGAATTACTGACAACCTAAATGGACCTTCAGATTAGGGAAGAGATGAAAATTGCTTGGCATAATATCTGATAATGACAGTGACTGACAAAAAAATTGTCCTGGCTTTGTGTTTACTTGGCAGAAGGGCGGCAAACTTTACTGTGGGTCGCTGTGACTTTGCTGATCAAAAAATGAACAGTATGGAGTCTTGGACATTTGGCAGTAATTAGACAGTGGTGTATCCATGTTTGCAAGGAGTATACCAATAAATGTGAGATACTATCAGCAAGTCAGATGTAGTTTGTTGGGAGAAAAAATAAGGACATTACTTTTGGCCTGGCCAATATAATAATGTAAGATATTTTTTCTTGTAATTACAAGTTGACACAAAATTACATTTGACACAAGGCTGCAAGGCAGCAGGGATAAAACAGTTAGCATAATGTATCAACCAAGTGATGTTAAGTTTTTATAAACATAATTATGTTAGTATTATGCTAAGTATTACTCTCATGTATATACAACAAAAATTAAATTACAGTCTTGTGGATTGCTAATACGATTGTGTGCTTTTTGAAGGAAAAAAAACTTCTGTTTTTCATGATTCTATGGCCCTTAGCATACATTCTGAGGGGTGGAGGCATCTTGTATCACCTACCCCTTAAAAATGGCCACCACAACTAGAAATAGTGTATTGACTAGTAAAAATTGTTTAAAGAAAATTTTTTGCAATTGTTTAACCTTGATAGTGCAGAATGTAGTTTTGCGCAAATATAGAATATACATTAGTAAATAAAATTATATTTACTTGCTGCCTAGCTCTTCGGGATTAAAAGAGGAGTGAGTGGTGTCCCTTTTTACATAACACCAGAATTCCTATATTCTTTGCAAAACAAAAACCTGTAGACACTATAATTTGATCACACTCTTTAATGTACATTAGTCAACATCCTCACCACACCCTCCACACTTGCACAGTGCGGTACACGGAAGACATGCTTTCATGCAGCTGCACCTTCTACTACATGTTTGTTGGCAGTTGCACTTCACCATTTCCTGCATGCTTGCTCTGCAGGTGGAAGGATGCTCACTTCACCTTAGCACATAGAGAGTAATGTTAGTGTTTAAAATAGATCTTGTCATTCCAAGCAAGTAAGAGTAAGGTATATGCAAAAAGAATGTTACTTACTGCCCACCTTTACAGTTTGATGTTAAGAGATTACTGCCATTCAAATTCTGATGTCTCTGGCATCACTGGGCATTTTACCAGGGACTGTGACCAGACATGGCTAGCCCAGAAAGTTGCTCGGTGTATATGCGCAACTGAAGAGTGTCTTGTGTCAGTGGGATATGTTCAATTTCTCTCTTGATCAACTCTGTTCTCATATAAATTCTTCAAATCATTCAAATAGAAAATGTTAGCTATGTCTTTCTCGTCTTCTATAGTAGCATGGATAAAGCGTATCAACTTTGCAAGTGCAACTTGTGAAGCACTGGTTTTCCTTTTGTCAGTGTACTCGTGACCTCTCATAGTCTTATCACTCCTCTACAGCTCTACAAGACACTGCCTATAATACTTTGCTTCAGTGGCTATCATGTCAACTGCACTAAAAGTTTTTTCATCGGATGCTGATTGAACAAATTGGATGCACATTATCTCTCACGGAAGTTAAGCTCAGATGTGGATTCCTCATGTAATATGTGCAATGTGTCAGTCCTGTAACAGTGTCACTTTTTCGATTGAATTTCTGTTCAAGGTCCCTAGCATCCTTATTATTTGCTTCGTTAATACTACATTTTTGAGTATAGTTAAGTACAGTCCTATTATAATTCAAGCCACAATTTTTGGGAACATTAGCAGCATTCTTTCAAGTGTTCAAGTCACTCCAGAACCACCATCAATTCTTTTAATTTTTAATCAGTCTGGCAAGGCATTTGTTTTGTGAAAGACAAATTTACACTTAATGTTACATACCCTGTGCCTTCAATGGCCCCAGTTAAATTTGAGGGACATATCAATTTCTGGTCACTATCTCGCTCACATATAAAACAGTTAGTTCAATCAATGTGCAGTGGGGGCAGGGTTTAACCTCTTCTAAAGCTAACATATGCATTTTCTTAATTTCCCTAAAATTTAGACATACTTAATTGAAATACCAAAAACCACCACACAAACATAAGAACATTAATAAAATTAATGCAATGTGTTAAAAGTATAACCCAAGTAATAAGATGAAACACTTTCCAAAGCCAGTTTCACTATTATGTAGAAAAAGATAACGTACTACAATACACATTGCTTGTACCAATCTGTTGGCTTAATTATGTCTCAGCAATTATGCATCCTGCCAGCCAATGATTTTTAATAAACAAAATAATTCTTAAATGTAAACCATTTCAGAATAGTAAAATTGGTGCACTACAACACTTAAATTAAAATAAAAAATATAAACCAAGACTCCATGAAAACAGTCACCCATGAACCAAACTTGAAAACAGTAAATAGCCCAAGAAACTTAGAAAGTATACTAAAATTGAAAGGAAATCTATAAAATGCAGCATATTAATATATCTCTAATGTAGTTTTACCTGACACTCTGTATTCTGTGTCATGGTAATATCATGTTAAATAAATTCTTGTAATCACTGCAAAATATGTCAGTTTTTCCATATTATTTCACATAATCAATGTTGGTTATCATCCTTATTTTGCATTAAATTTCATGACCTACCTATATTGTTACAGTGATATGTTTTTTATTACTTGTAGATATTTTTCAGATTACACAGTTTACACACACTAATAATCTATTTTAAATTTTTTCTACATTATTTGCAGTTCACTTGTTTTTGTCTCTAACTTGAAATGTGCTTATTGCCCTTAGGAATCACTTTAAACCAAAAGTTGTTTATATGATTTTTGCTTATATTCTTGTGTGTATATTAAAGCCAGAATAGTATGTACACACATTGTTTTTGTCAATTAATTTTTGTGTGTAGAATGGGATTGAACTTTTGTTGTCAAGAAAGTGTAGCATATTTATGCAGAAAATTATATTTTTCAGGGCCATATTCTAAACCTCTTACGATCAAAATTGACTGATTATAAAGATTTCCATACTCTTCTATATACCTGCTCAGAAGAATTTGACTTCCTTCCTGCAAGCACATTATATAAGTTGAGCTCAACTTTGCTCATTCCTGCTGTGATTTTAGGTCTCTTGTTGATAAGTGTGTACTGGCGTCGAGTTTTTTTGGGCCTGGATGCAAGTTGGAATGGAAAACTTAACACAAACTGGTAGGTGTATTTTATTAACACAGTGTGTGTGTTCATATACCGTACCAGATTTTCTACTTTTCTTGACTGATGGAAAGAACCCTGAAATGTGTGCACTCAGTGAGGAAGCTAAATTAGGTTAACGTGAATAAGCAGACTGGAAGGTGTACACTGCTGTGTAAAGTAAAAATATTGTCACACCTTTCTACGTTTTCATGAAAAATGTGTTTTATGCACAGGAGGCAAGTTATTATTTTCAAACAAGAAATATAAGAGGTATACATGAACAATGAATTAAGTAATTTCTACTATCTTATGAAATGATAAGTCCAAACAATATGCTGTTTTATGTGCACACATGTTAACAGAAGTAGAAACAAAAAAAAAAATGTAATCTCTAGTAACTAACTGGGAACTTTTGATGAAAAAGCAACACACAACTTGATAATCAGTTTTATTTCTCCTTTGTCCTGTTCATATTTTCAGCTTGTTGTGGGGTTCATTAAAAATTTAATTAATTTTTTTGCAACATATTTATGTAGTTTCCAGGTTCTTTTCAAATGATTTTCACATCTATAATTGTTTGTTACATTCTTCATGCTTATTTCACAGATTCAATTTTAACGTGTCATTGACCATTAATTATAACCTTTTTTTATTTTTTGCATATTTTTGATAGCTTTGTTAAAAAATATTTTGTATTCAGAAATCTTAACTACACTATTTGTTCAAAAGTATCCGGACACCTACGTGTAACTATCCCACAAGTGTCCGTAGGATATATTGCCCAATAGCCTTTATTATAGCTAACCCTGTGGGGGAGATTGTCAACCAGGTGTTTGAACATCTTCAGGGGAATGACCGACCATTTTTCCTTCAGCTCTGTAGCAAGTGTAGTGTGTAATTTGGGTCATTGGGGTCTGGCGCGCAATTACCGTTCCAGTCCATCACACAGGTATTCAATGGTATTGAGGTTGGGGCTCTTGACTGGCCAGTATATTTTCAAATCACTATTGTCATGCTGAAACACATGGTTACCATCTCCGAACTGGTCTTCTATCGAAGACCAGTTTGCCAAATTTGGCCGGCTGCCAAATTTGGCAGCCAGCCAAAATTTTCTTATAGCCTTCCGCCTTTACGTGCCCTGTAGTATTACAAGAGGACAAAGTTCCATCCATGAAAAACATCCCCACATACTCACCCCTCCTCTACCAAATTTCGCAGTGGGAACTGTATCCAAACAATCTCATCAGACTGCCATGTGGTATAGCATGATCTCTCACTCCAAATCATGCTCCTCCAGTGGTCCATATTCCAGTGATGGTGCTCTTGAAACCACCAAATGTGCCTCTTCAAGTTCACAGGCAAAGTGTGCAGTTTATGGGCAGGTGCCTCAGCTTTAAACCCAGTTCTCATAACTCCTGGTGCATAGTTGTGGTGCTATTTGCACAATTAGTGGCTCTGTAGAATTCTTGGGTAATGGTATCACACTGTGACATGCAATATTCCTGTTCCTCTGTCGGTTAACACACATGGCCTACCCAGCCATGGTTTTGTTGTGGTTTTATGCTTTCTCGTTTCCACTTCACAATCATATACCTGTTGATCAATTTGGGAAACATGAGAAGGGCAGAAATGACCCTGATATATTTATTGCTGATGTAGCAATCAATAACTACCCCACATTCGTCACTGAGCTCCATTGCTCCACCCATTCTGCTGGTATCGTGTAGCGCTGACCAACATTGAGTCCTAAGTCTCCATTTACAGTGGCAGTGGCGGTCGTAGTGGCATCTAGGTGTGAATTTACGTTTACAGAGGTGTTCGGATACTTTTTGATCAGATAGTGTATATAGACAGACAAGGCATGGTTTCTATTTCAGGTACCCTGATAGTGTCAGAATGGAGTCTACATACAACTGTACAAAACTAACTTTCTGAAGTGAATGGTATTCAAAGCATCACAAACTGATGGTATTGAAACTGAAGAAACTGGTATCTGTAGTACACTCATGAACATAAAAATGGTTAAACCTCTTAAAGGGGCCATGGTGGTCATATGGTTAATGCACTGGCCTCTGGCCAAGGCGATCTGGTTTTAATTCCTGATGAAGTGACTCCTGTTTGTCACTTGTGGGAAACATGACTTACATTGATATTAGCAAGTAGGTTTTTTTTTTGGTGTGCTACCATTTCCCACACCTTAGCACTCTGTTACTGCTTCATATAATTTTATTGTAATAGATGCTAAAGACCTAGTTTTTGAGCAGAATTTTAATCTTTCAACTACCTATTTTACTTATAAGCATTACAGACTCAAATTAAAAACTATAAAATACTGTGTTGATGAGAATTTGAATTTGTTTATTCCACATTAAATTTTTGGTCATGTGAACTTTTGGTACTTAAAATATTTTATTTTGAGTGCACCATTATAATGATAATTTTTGAAGAATACTGTTGACTTTTTATTAAATAATAGCAATTATTTCTTCAATTGGTGCTAATTTTGTACTGTGGCTGCTTCTTTGAAATTTCTGGAAATTATTTAGCATAGTAATCGGTGTCCAGGTCTTGTTTGTGATGGAATAGAGCTAATCAAGAAATGAATTTTATTTTAATGCTGTTTTTAATATTTTGATTCTGAAGTATTTTGCTAGATGATTTTAATATTTATTTTTTCCAGCATTTTCCCAGCAATTTTGTTCAACATAATAATAATAGTTCCATTCACTGCAATGGCAGTATTGATGATGAGGCTGAAGCTCTTCTTTTCACCTCATCTTTGTATTTTAGCATCTCTACTTGCTTCTAGGAAAGTAAGTATTTACTTTTTTCTTGTAATTACTTAAGGTTAATTCATTTTTACAATAATTTTTAACGCTCTTGGTTAGTGCTACATAATGTTTCAGTGAATATGAGATGATAATTAGTTTCTAGCTTAAGTGCATGTGCTTGTTTGTGTCTAAATAAATAAATAAATAAATATATATATATATATATATATGCACCACACACACACACACCTTTCTTTAAGTATGTTACAACATTTGGGAGATAATTCCTTATTAAAAAGTGGCCACAGTGGTATAGTGGTTACACTACTCGCCTCCTACCAATTTGAACTGGGTTCAATTCCCAGGTTTTTATGTGTGTGAATCGTGCTGAACGATGCTGTTGGTCGGCAGGGTTACTCCCATTTCCCCCGCCCTTGCATTCTGGCGCTGTTCCATACTCACCTCGCTTCACCCTCATCCACTTTCAAGACCTCTATGTTAAGAGCCACCCAAATCTCTTCACTTACCCACTTACCCTTATAAAAATGAGGTATAAAAAATATGGGAAAGTAAAAAGCTTTTAATTAAAAATATTAAACTACTAGGGATGAAAGAAAATTATCACTGATATCTGATGAGCAACCTCTGAAATTGTTAGGGCAAATAACATCACCCATCAGTAAAAAAATATGTAGGGATTGCAATTATCACCTCATGTTAAATGTTGTACCCTTGAGAATTTAGTGAATTTTCAAGACAGATTAAAATGTATAAGTAAGGTTATTTTGAAACACTTTAACCCTCTCAGTTTCATTGTGATATAGCTTGTCTTTGGTTTATATCTTTATAAAAGTTTGGTAGTTTTTTAAAATTATAAATAAGTTCTAGTGTTTCTGACTTAGAGGACAGCACCCTAGTTAGAAAATTACAAGTTGTAATTTGATGCAGTTCAGTAAATAAGTCATGAATTTAATGTAATTTACAACGAGATAGTCAAACAATCTGTTGCAAGGTGGGCCCTGGGAGGTGTTAACTGGTATTTTGGAGATGGGACAAGACACGAAATTTGGCAAATTTAGGCTCCCAAATAGAGAGAAAAAAGTAATTGAATGTGTTTATTGTTTCAGCCCATGAGACGTGGGAAGGACTAGTTTCTCAAGTCTTGAGGTCACCTACATGAATTATTAAAACACCATAAAAGTAAACCCCATGCCAGAATCTCTCTCTATTATAAACCTGAAGGTTGCAATTTCACTTGCATGAAGCAAATATCATGTAGCTCTTAGCAGATGACCTACATCAGCAAAGTAGGTTGATAAAAGTGGAGTGGAGAGGTATTGGTCTGCACGTAATGCTGCTACCTAGTGCAGGATCGGCCAAGAGAAAATAGAGGGTTTTATATGTTAAATGATTTTAGGCATGTCTCGGCCACCTTTCACTATATCTTTTTCAAACAAAAAATTCTTTGTGCATCTTTGCCCAGCCCACATTGCCACATAAAGTTTTTTGTAAAATATTTTATATCCAGAAAATTGTGGGTAAATTAAGATTTATAGACTCAACAAAAACACTAACTGTTATTAATTTACTTCTATCTGTTCTCTTGTAGCATGGTTCTTCTCTTCAAAAGGCACAAAGGGGTTCTTGTTTGAAATCAGTATAGTGAAAGGTGACCAAGACACACCTAAAATCATTTAACATATGAAACCTTATCCTTTCTCTCGTTCAGTTGTGCACTGGTCAGCAGCCTTAACAATGAGGTCTTGAACAGCAGTGAGTGTGAAATGAAATGAAGATAGAGCAGCAGTTGAATGCATGGGTCAGGGAAACAGGAGTACCCCAAGAAAACCCAGTGGCCAACGAAAACGTCCGCCATGTTTCCCACATGTTAAAATCTGTTGACTCTGCTGGAAATTGAATCCGGTTCACTTTGGTGGGAAGTTAATAGTTTAACTACTACACCATGGTCCCATTGGGCTGTTAATAGCCAAATATTCAAACTTCCAATATGCTGTTTCATTGAGGCTAAGAGGTGGCCATGAATGGAGTTGTGTATGGCAGTTTGTTTTTCATCCTATACTCCTATATACTATAATTCCTGGCTGAGTCCCCAGGAACCAGTTTCCAGCAAGATAGCACTTACTCTCAAAAAGCTGTGGTTGTCCAAATACGAGTCTTTTTTCAACCATTTTGTGGCTTGTTGTTTCCTCACCTTAACTATCTGGGTCCGCGGTGGCTGAGTGGTTAGCCTGCTCGCTTCCCACCAAGGCGAACCGGGTTCAATCCCCGGCCGGGTCACCGGATTTTATGCATGTGGGAATTTTGCTGGACGATGCTGCTGGTTGGCGGGTTTTCTCGGGGTGTCCCGTTTCCCCCATCCCTTCATTCTGGCACTGTTCCATACTCACCTCAATTACCCTCATTGGCTCTCAAGACCTTGCTGTTAAGAGCCACCCAAATATCTTAATTCACTCACCCTTAGTTATGTATCGCCTATCAAACATTTGTGGACCCAGAAGAGATACCAGCATCTTCTATATTTGAATGTTTAAGATTTGGAGCATGATTTGTAATAGCCATGGGTAAATATTCTGGATAATAATGTACAAATCACATTTACTCACTTATTCAGTCACAAGTTTGTTCAATGAGGTGACTAAAGGTGCCTTGCTTTTGTGCTTCAGATGAGCATAACATTGTCCTGCTGAAACAATTGCTTCTTTCTTTTGCTCTTCTTTTGTCACATTAATAAAATTTCATTTGAATTTAATGGTTTCTTCATGGTTTATACATTGTTATGGCAGTGAGTGTAAATCAAATATTTATGGTGCCTATGACTACAAGACCCTAACTTATATTTAAAAAAAATTGGTGTGCATGTAGTTAAGTCAAGACTTTACATGCAAAAAATTATATTCGCCACAAAGAATCACACATGAACTGAAGAATAGCCTACTTGTATCATTATAATTAAATAGTGTAAAAATGTCACCTCTCTTAATAAAAACATATAATGCATGTAATTTATTTCTGTGAATTGTGTAAAGCTATTTAATGTTTAAAGTTCAACTGAGTAGCTAGTTTATGTTTGAAGCATGTTAATTTTTTTAAGTTTAAATTATGTAGCAGACTACGTTATGTAAAAAATTTATTTTTTTATAGTGTGGAAGCAGTGTTGGTTAATATTTAACCAGCACATACACTATGCTGCCACTTCATTTGCTGCAGCTATCTAGAAGCATGTTGGACATACTTCAGTGTCTATAACAACCACAATCCATTTAAGCATGGCTTGAAAAAAGATGCTGTAAACATTTTGGTGGTGTTATGTACAATGTGTTAAGCACTTCTTAGAGATTCAAGCACAGTGTAGCATGTAGGCCTGCACAGTGAACATCCTTTTGCAATTCATCGTATAGATGTTTAGAATTAAAATTTGGGGTCTTAGTAGGCTACTGCAACAAAGAAAACAATACGTCATATTCTTAAAACCATTTTATAGCAATGCACTGGTGAATTATCCTATTAGAAACATTTGCCTGAATATAAACTACGTACATGAATGGTCGCGCTTGGTCAACAACAATGTTTACACGTGCTATGGCATTCAAGGGGTTTCAGTAGCCAGTGTATTCTGGGAAAACATAACACTATAACACTGAACCCACCAGCTAATATAGTTTTTATTATGTATGAAATATATATATATATTCATGATTTTTTTCTCCAGTTCCGGAGCCTGCCATTATTATGTGTGCAGTATAAACTTTTTACCTTTAGACCACTGGACATTTTTACCATCTGTGATTGTATGGTGTCAGGGTTTCTGTTCTCACAGAAAGCATGCTATGTTGTTTTTCTTTGTTAATAATACTATGTGATGTCATGATTTGTAGCCCATGCACAAGGAGATGCGTGTATTGATGTATTGTGAAGCTGGTAGTAGGGATATTGTCTATCTATATTTATACACACACGTAAAGCCACATTATGTGCAATATACTGGAAAAAAATAATTTTTGTCTGCAATGTGGTTGTACCTAATGAAGATGATACACAGTGTAGATAAAAAGATATTATAGTTGTCAGTTTTCAGTGAATGTACATAATTGTAAGAATTGAAAATGTTTTCCAGTTAATTATTTATTAATTTTTGCTATTGGGTTCATGTACTGTTTTAGTGTTTTTGGTTTGTACACCGACAAGAAATACACTGGACATTCTTAGTTATTTTGATTAGTGGAATGAGTGTGACTGGGTTGAAGAACATCAGTGAACAGCACTCCGTTATTGGTAAGATGTTATGTATGTTTTTATGCATTTCGTACACCCAAATAGATCCCATTTTATATTATTTGTTGTAATTCAACTTGTTTATTAAAGTGTTTTAGTAAGGAACTATCCTGGAGCAGTAAATCTCTCTTGAGTTTTGTGTATTTTCTACTCTTTCATATACAGCAAACACTTGTTAGCAAACAAATGTAACTTAAGTACCTACCAAGAATATCGGAGAAAGTATTTTATTTCAGAATCCCCTAGATATTATCATACTTGCAAAAGTTAACAAAACAGTCTAACTGATTAAAGTTAGAGTAAGAACAAGTTAACTGATTAAAGTGACAAGTTTATATCCATGCAAATTAACCTATTAAAGTTTAAGTTGAAACAAAATTAACTCATTAAAGTTAAAAGTTAAAGAACGACAAAAGTTTTACAGTCCTAGAAAAAAATTACCACAACTTATCACACTTATTAAAATGAAGAATTAACAATCTTCTACAAAACCATTTGTAATAAAACTTCAAAATAAACTCTTATAGCAAAATGTAGCACGAAACCAGACCAGTGTAGTGACTACAAAAACAATCAAAATGTGCGTGCCGTACGAGGACCGTCAACTGTGCAACCATGATTTTTGCGTAGTGAGAGCTTGTATTGATAGATCGCGACGGTGGCATCTTGCCTACCTCACAATCGCGTTGTGTGTGATTAACGATGATCTTTGATTCACTACGTAACGACAGTAATCAATCTGTACATCGTGGTGTGCAGTTCGTCTGCCATCAAATACGTTGCATTTTTATAAGAAGTTTGTCAAGATGTTAATGGCATTTGCAGATATTTCTTTGTCATCTTAGGCCTTCAGACGATTGCAAAGTTATCCAAAGTTAGTTTTAATCATTAACTAGATATTTTAAGTATTAAAAGTTAACTAGTTTTAAAATAAACTAATAAGTTAAAAAGTTACACACTTTTTTTAATGATTAATTTCAATCATTAATTTTTTTTTTATCGTTAATTCCAAGTATGCATATTATCATGTACAATGTATGGTGGTGACATCATTTGGGGGTTGATACTGACTGGGCCACATGTCCACCAAACAGTTAAAGTGTGCTTAGGACATAAATTTACACTAAATACATTAATTGAAATCCACAGGTTTTTGGAAGCCAACATACAAAAATTAAGAAATGGCAGTCATAGATAACTGGTTTTGCCAACTTTGTGACCAAAGTTTTGTCTCATTGTTACAGCCATTTGGCATAATAGCTTGCTTTACTATGACACATAAAAATTTACTTTGTAAGAAATAGCTCATTATAAATACATCACCCTGGTAAAATATTTGCTCAAAAAGTTAGTGAAAACAGCTATATGGAATGGCCATGTTTTGGTTTTTCGATATTGGCTTCCATAAACTTTCAGAATGTTATTCATATTTTAGCATTGATTTATGCCCCATTCACCATAAATGTTGAAATTTAATGAAAACTAATGCTTGTATACACTAGTTAGCTATCAGTAGCTAACAATATTTTTTAGTATGAGACCTTAGAGAGTTGTGGTACATTCACTGGAGTGGCTGGCAGACACTGACAACTGTGTTTTTGACCACGTGAGTGAAAACCAAAATATTATTCCAGAACTACAGTGCTGTCAGCCATGTTGCGGTCCTGAAATTGTGAGGAACCACTTGTTACTGAAATAATGTCCATGAAACGTTCTTTCATCATACTTTATTGGCACAATGCTGCCAAAGACAATAAGCATATAGCAGAAGCCTAGAACTTATGCTCATAGCTAATTTGGAATATTGCTGCCTGTGCGAGTTGTCGCTGATCAAGATGAATCTGGATATACTGGATGATTCACAAGGGGTTACCGCTACTCACAGGGCGTATTCCTTACATCATTTGGGGTAATATATGTAATTTAAATGTGGGTCCTATTATCAATATTTATAGAGTAATTCAAAACATTTAGGGCCACGGTGGCTGAGCGGTTAGACTGCTGCCTCCCACCTAGGTGAACCAGGTTTGATCCCCGGCCGGTTCGCTCTGGATTCATGCAAGTGGGAATCGTTCCTGATGATGCTGCTGGTTGGCGAGTTTTTTTTGGGATCTCCTGTTTCTCCCGCCCCTTCATTCCGGTGCTGCTCTATACTCACCTCACTTCACCCTCATCAGCTCTCAAGGCCTCGATGTTAAGGGCCACCCAAATCTCTTCACTCACTCACTAGGAACATTTGAAAAATGACGAATATAATAATAACCCTTTCAGAAGTAAATACATTGATGTATTATCATACTATTGTTTACAATTGAGCATCACAATTGCATCAGACAAGCTTGCAAAGACATTGCAGAAATATTTCAGTCTACTTCCATATGCTTGACCGCACTCTTATGAACCGCACGTGTTGCTCTACGTAGCTGCATACAGATGTTTTTGATTTTTGTAGCGGCATGCACGTGTTTCTGCAGTTCCTTGGTAAACAGTATCCTCCATCCATACCCATATGCAATAATCTAGTGGTGATAGATCTGGCAATTGAGGAGGCCAAGGGTGAAAACTGCCTCGTCTTATCCATCTCTCAGGGAAATGCACATTTAAGTGTTCATCCACAGCATGGTGGAAGTGAGGAGGTGCACCATCATGCTGGAAGATCATACAATGTCTCACTGCTAACGGAATATCAAGTAACAGTGGTAGTTCTTGCAAAAATTGCAGATACACCACACCAGTCAAGCGCCCCGGGAAATTGAATGGCCCAATCAACTGAGCGTGTAGAACACCACACCACACATTGGTGCTGAAATGGTGTTGAAAACTCCTTTCCACTGTAGAGTGGGTATGCTGATTGTCAAATTACTCTGTAAATATTGGGAATAAGACCCACATTTATATGACATATTTTGCTCCAAATGATGTAATAAAGAAGCCCTGTGAGTGGCGGTAACTCCTCATGAATCATCTGGTATTTTCTGGAATTGGCCTGTCCTGTACATCTAATAGACTTAGCTGCCCGTGAGCACTGCAGGATGGTCAGTAAAAACTAATTAAACAAGTTCACTGGGTGAGGGCATGTGTGAGGGTTAAAATTAAATAGGTTCCTGATAATATGAATTACGTAGATGGAAACTTAACAATTGGTTTATTCAAATATTCAAATGCTGACATCCTCCATGGGATGCACATCTGTCCCTCCTTACAGCTGCTTCATGACAGAAGAGCAGGGTGGCAGGAAGGAGGCTCTGAAGAGTACCCTTTTGGCCAAAAATAAAAAGATAATCAAAACCTTTACAATATTACATCAGACAAATACAACATAAAATTTATGTTCAGAAAATTACTTGAAACAACAATTATACCCTACCTACTTTTAAGAATAGAAGAAACTAAAAAACAAAGTATTTTGTAAGGTGGCAAACCATCTTATATTTTGTCACCTGAAATGTTGCATTTGGTTCTTATCTGAGGGTTATTATGTATTATTGTGTTCACACTGCTGACTGAACTCTTATCTGTTTTATGTTTAACTAGTTGAACTGCTCAGCATTGCCTGGGTACCATTTTGTCTTCTAATAATCCACAAATTTAGGCCTTTCAGTAAATATAACCTAGCCGTCAAGTCGTAGTGTCAGAAAGAGACCAATCATTTTTAATCACAACATAAGGAGGTATATTTTCTTAAATACAGATAACCTAACCATTATTGAATTAGGGTTTTTGTTACGGTAGTAAACAACTCCTAGTTGGCTTTATTGTGCAATATTATATTCACAGTATGTTAAGTAATGAGTTTTCTGCAAGAGTACAGTTACCTGAAAACCTATAAGTGTTAATATATTCTTAAAACTATAATTTTGTTAGTCATGATGAAGCAGAAAAAATTGGTCATGCTTTACGTTTATAGTGGCAGTAGCTTACATTTGTTGAATTCTGTGTACATTAATTGTGTTAATTATTTATGAAGAAATTCCAAAACACACAAAAAAACAAATGACCATTTTATGACCTCAAAATAATGATATATTCCAACGATTATAATGAGCTAAGAAATAAATGGGAACACTCCAAATTGCACATCAACCTAAAGGTCAGCACTCAACGGGTAATTGAATTTTGCATCCAGAAGGGACGGAATTTGTTCAAGAGAGATGCACGACCTCGTTTTTTAGATTTCTGGTCTAACTGGGGGCTGAAGCCAATTTTGGCGTACACAGTATTTAAGTTTGATATTGAAAGGTTCCCCTGACAAATTAGGTCCAGATACATTGAATGGTGTAGAATTGTATAGAGAACAAACTTATGTAGTCAGAAACTTTGACTTTTATATATGTATGTGTTAAGTAAAACAATGTAAGTTTGCCTTTTTATTTTTTTTATTTGGCATATCAGAAGTTGTACATTTTTTTAAAAATATCCCTGTTTTAATTTTACTATTCTTTAACACTGCCTTGGGTGTGCAATAACACGTGAATGACAACTAAGCCTGATAATCTCTGATTTGTGAAAAAAAAAAAACTTTTTACGTTGTGTCCAAATATCTCAAACTTTTTCATATAGTTTTACACTTCGTTTTCCTAGTCCCATATGCTACTTTTATTGTATTGTGTTATGAATTCATGCCCATTCGGCCATCTTCTTGTGGCAGCAATAAGTTATAACTTCATGAAAAAAATTTTAATGTGGTAAAATAGGTGAAGAAGGTTAAATGGCTAACTAATTCAATGGCACATTAAAAAAAACATACTGTTAAAGCAAACAGAAACCATTACAATTTTATGACCCACAGATCTGTGGTCATTGTTCTTTCCATCTTTCATCCCCTCACTCTAACTTGCACATGTCTGCATGTGTCTGCTTTCAGACCGAGAAGTTACCAGCCTCACTACGAAAACCCCGCCCTGCCACAGCACACCCTGGTGGCATTCTTTGACATTGCAATAGCATGCCAGAACATCAAATTATGAAACAAACATACATTTGGGGATGGAAAAATAAACAAACATATCTCATTGTGAAGAAAATTAAAAACAAAGAAAAGTACCCATTCATTAATACAGATCATTTGCTATTTAAGACAAACTTCATGGCAAGGATTACTAGAATATTCTATTCATCATCTTGACAAATGGAGAGGATACAACGAGATTATGGGTTACAGGTTCCCTGGAACATTCTAATATTTGCTTGGGCCAACACAGATGATTTAACATAAATTTCACCCCCAATAATCTTAACGTAATGAGTTCATGATACTAAACCCTTCTGATTTTTTTAAAGTTTCAAATAAAACAGAAAACCAAAGATAAATTTAACTCATTTTGAATTAGGTTACCCACTGCCACTAAAATGGATCATCGCAGGCCAGAACACTGCCTTCTTTTGAAACACTTTGGCCAGATCACATAAACCAATTTGAGATAGATTTAAACCTAAATTAATGGCCCAAATCTTGAGGGTTACAAACCTCCTACAGCACAGTGTTAATTCTATAAAAGGATATTAATATCAAGTTAATCAGTAGGCCTAAATGTAAACAAAAGCAAAAACAATTCCCAGGTTAAACCCCACACAAACTATTCTTCTACAAATATTTATCTCTACCAAACAGCAGCTTCTAATGATTTACATTTATCTACTATGTTTTTTATTTCAGACCTGCAAACTATCAGAGAGAAAAAGGGTTAGATATGAAAGAAAGAAAATTATCCTAGATTTGTATAAATGGGTGGACAGGTAAGTCACCTTACACTTTCCAGTAGTCATTTGGGTCTGAGAGTACATTTCGCTTGACATAGTGTTGTGCCTTTGCACTTAACCCAAGTGTTTAGCAATTACATGACGGTTACCATCATTGGCAAATAATCTCTATTTGGAACACCCAGCAAAATGTATTTTCGTCCCCTTTCACCAAATAAATTGTTTTCGCATAAAAATGCATTAATTAATTTGTGATTTTTTTTCATTCCACTATCAATGAAACTAAATTTTAGTTTGCAAATTTTTTTTTATAATTAAATATAACTAAGATGAATAAACTAAATTAGTAAAATGGAATTTAATACATTAATGAAATGAATACAATTTTACATAAATGACTGCAACTGCATACAAAAAGGAAATGATTAAGTAATTAATTTTCATTAGAAAATCACTAGTATTATTCTAAATAATTCACAACAAATTTTCATGTTAACCCTTTGTCACAGTGTCCTGTATAGAGGATATTGCATAAGAAATGGGTTGATCATCTTAGCTGTACTGAACAAAGAAGTAGTCTCTAATAATAGAAGTCCCTTATATGTGGTAGTTGCTGTTTGTTGTTGAAACTACTTTATTTGGCTTCAAAGAGCTACTGCAAATATCATCAAGAAAAAATACAGTCAACTCTCAATTCTACGACCCTTCACGGTTCCCGGAAAAAGGGTCATTATCTTGAAGGGTCGTTATTAGATTTTGACTCACCCCCGGCCACTATTCTCAATAATTCCACTTAAGTCGTATTTATGCCGCTTTTGAATGGCTCTTGTAGCAAAATTACATGTTATAGTAATGAAACACTGTAAAATCTTGATTAGGTTCTCAAGTTACACTGGAATGGGTTTGTACCCTCTGTGTGCTTGTAAGATTGACTTTGTTTAAACTTTGTTTTAACCCCCCAAAAAAACAAAAACTGCATTTTTCGCATTAAGGCTATATTCAGTCATCTCTAGTCTGAAAACAGCATATTGTTTTTAAAATTTATTTATTTATTTTATTATATAGACATTTTTCAACAAAAATTATAACTTTGAAAAGCATATAGAAGCTCCCCATGTTGCCAAAATTAATTCTAAACACAGCGCACCCCACAACATTTTATTATTGCAAAGTCAATTTTCAGTGGCTTCTTAAGTGCTCACTCCCTCCCTTTGGCGACGATGTGATAGTATAGGAATTTCCACCTAAACTAAAGTAGGTTTGTCGTAGTCAGTTTTTATGATAGAACTTTCAAATAAATTGTAATTTGCAGATTTTGCAGTCTTTAATGGTGCTGAAGAAAGAAATTGAGACCTTAAATTCTAACTATTTTTAAAATGGAAAGTGAAACTTTTAAACGATCAGAGATTTCTGGCTATCTGTCATATCACTTTAATAATCCTTCCGCACAATTGGTAGAGTTCAGCTGATTAAAAAAGTCCAGAGGGCAAACTTTCTACCTTTAAAAATAAAGAAACTAAACTGTATTTCTTAATTATACGTAACCTGGGTAACACGTGCTGCAACGTGTAGCACGGACTTCAATGACAACAGGATTGGAGTAGAGAAGGCAGCGTCCCTCATTCCCTCCTTTCCTGCACTTCGGTTCCACCATGCCAGTGTAGTTGGCACCCGCACAATATTCTCTTGGAATTTCTCGGCTCTGTATACTAATGAAATAACAATAAAAACCAGAATAAAAACTGGATAATAAGCACCACAAGTAAATGAGATGTATACCAGTGAACATAATCAATGATATAAAATGGCATTCGCCAGCTAATCAAAGTAAAGTTCCTAAAGTAAGAAAAAATAATTACACCCATAGATATATACACTGAAGAGCCAAAAAAACTGGTACACCTGCCTAATATTGAATAGGGCCCCCACGAGCACGCAGAAGTGCCGCAAGACGACGTGGCATGGATTCAACTAATGTCTGAAGGTATGCAGGAGGCAATTCACACCATGAATCCTGCAGGGCAGTCCACAAATCCATAGGAGTGCGAGGCGGTGGAGATCTCTTCTGAACAGCACGTTGCAAGGCATCTCAGATATGCTCAATAATGTTCATGTCTGGTGATTTAGGGGGCCAATGGAAGTGTCTTAAATCAGAAGAGTGTTCCTGGAGCCACTCTCTAGCAACTCTCAACGTGTGGGGTGTCGCATTGTCCTGGTAGAATTGTCCACGTCCGTCGGAATGCACAATGGTCACGAATGGGTGCAGGTGATCGGACAGGATGCTTACGTATCTGTCACCTGTCAGAGTCATACCTAGATGTATCAGGGGTCCCATTTCATGCCAACTGCTTACGCCCCATACTATGACAGAGCCTCCACCAGCTTGAACAGTCCCCTGTTGACATGTAGGGTCCATGGATTCATGAGGATGTCTCCATACCCGTACATGTCCATCCGCCCGATACAATTGGAAACGAGACTCGTCAGACCAGGCTACGTGTTTCCAGTCATCAACAGTCCAATAGAGGTGTTGGTGGGCCCAGGGGAGGCGTAAAGCTTTGTGTCATGTAGTCAACAATAGTACACGAGTGGGCCTTCGGCTCCGAAAGCCCATATAAATGATGTTCCATTGAATAGTTCGCACACTGGCACCTGTTGATGCCCCAGCATTGAAATCTGCGCCAATTTGAGAAAGGGCTGCACGTCTGTAACGTTTAATGATTCTTGTCAGTCGTCGTTTGTCCCGTTCGTTCACAATATTTTTCCGGCCGCAGCGATGTCGAAGATTTGATGGTTTACTGAATTCCCGATACTCATGGTACACTCGTGAAATGGTCATACGCAAAAATCTTTATTGTAATGCTACCTCGGAAATGCTAAGTCACATCTCTCGTGCGCCGACTATAACACCCCGTTCAAACTCACTTAAATCTTGATAACCTGCCATTGTAGCAGCAGTAACTGATCTAGCAACTTTGCCAGACGCTTGTTGTCTTATTTAAGCGCTGCCGACCACATAGCGTTCCTCTGATTGGTTCCATACCTCTGTTATTTGCATAAGCACGCCTATACCAGTTTTTTGGCTCTCTAGTGTATATATTTATTCTCAAATAAATTTTTACACATATTATAGTAAAAATATTGTTATTGCTCTACGTCGGGGCATTCAATTAATTTTCCCATAGGGCCACTTAAATTAATTCATTGCTTGAGGGGCCATACTCACTTATTACAAACTAGTGACTCGCACAGTGTCACTTTATTTACGTGAAAATGTAATAAATAAAATGATATATAATTTTATTACAAGTATTACACTAGTGACAATTATAATTGATGTTAAGGTAGGTAGCTATATTCAGAATTATTTTTTTAAAAGAAGAATTTGCGATAAAAGGTTTTGTCCGCTGGCCAGTCTGATGAGTGTGGCGGTCTCTTGTGGCCCGCAGGCCACTAAATGAATTACCCTACATGCTCTCTCACTTTCACGTAGGCGTATCTGTTTTGTGTTAGTTATTTATCGCGTGAGTCTTAAAAATTTACAAAAATTTAAAAAAGGTTGCTTTCTTCAGTCTTAGATTTCAGTTTTTGTCATTGCCCAGAATGTACTGGTAAGACCATTAATATTTTTGCATGTATCAAAACTCTTGATATGAAAATTTATGTAAAAATTATAATTTTCACACAAAAAAAAAGTCCAAATTCAAGCTTATTTGTGGTTTTCACCCCAAGTATGTCTTCCACTTTTCATAAAGTTTTTTTTATTTAATTGCAGGATATCTTAGCGTGTGACCAAAATTGTGTCCAAGCTTCTACAGTCCATACAATTTACATTGTTTTGATGTCAGTATCATTCTGCATATGTCAAATCAAATGTTCACTATTAGCCATTGGTAAGTGCAGTATGTCCTAACTGATGATTTGAGAGTTTTGTTGTTGCACATTAACCACCGTTGTCAGGGGAAAAAAACTATTTTTTTTTACATGTCAGCAATTAGCTGCCTTCAATAAGGTCTCCTGGTAACTACTATAGTCACACCGACCTAAGAACGGACTAGGCTCCGCCTACCCAAGTGAAAGAGAGAGACAGAACAACTTGCAAAGCACCAACCACAGGTGGCTGGCAGGTGGGCAGACAAATCTGCAGGCACTTCCTCCCACCCACCATACCACCATCGTCCAATTGTTTCCTTTGTTACAGCAGCTCTACTATAGTTGAGAAAAACTAGCGTGAAGCTAACTGTAATTTGTGCACAGACTTCAAATGAAGTACCAATTTCAATGTAAACGGATGACAAATCATGAATGTCATTCCACACCATTCTGGCTGGGACATTTTAAAATACAAATGTCATGCAATAGAAATTTCGCCCGTCAGTATCATCCAAATTAAGAAACAGAATAAATATTACATATGACTGAAGTTGAAATGGAAATCACCACACATTGTATTAATAATCGGAGGATGTATTTTCAGATCTCTAAATTCTTTTTAAGAAGTAATAATTGAAAAATACAAGAAATGGAAAGAGTACACGTAGGAATGTCTACAATATAGTTGAAACATATTACACAACATAAGTTAAACGAAACACACTGTAAAAACCATTTTACTTACAAATGTCAGAACACAGATCAAAATAATATCAATCACAATCACAAATCATTTACAGTATAAGGTACTAATGATAGTGCATTTGTAACATGTAACATGAAAAATGAATATGAATGATTATTCACAACGTACTAATTATCAATAATTGATGCATGTATTTGCATATCCAAACTCTTTATAGAGTTAATAATTTAAAAAAATACAAGAACTATTGAGATAATGAAACCATAAATTTCTACACATTTGTTACATTACAAAAGTTAAAGAGAAAAGAACACTGTAAAACAATTTTGTGTACAAAATTTTAGACAAATAATTGAAATAATATGGATCAAAATCACAAATTATCAACAAGAATGTACCAAATAGTTGGTGTATGTATGATATTATAACATATTTTAAACATAAACATGAATAATTGGTGAGGCCTAAAAATTTTTGTGGACCAGGAAATTACACAAAATAGTGCAAAATATTAAGAAATTATGCTTATTCATGAAATTCTGTAATAATTCCCGTATTTGCGAAACATCAACGAAATTGCTTGTTTAATTTTATCTAGAACCATAGTGAGAGCTTCTTTTATCTTGAAAACTCTTACAAACATTAAATTTTTACAATTTTAATTTGTTATACAGCATTATCTTTCATTTTTTCACATACGTGTGGATAACAAAACTATTTGCATAGTGATCACGTTGTTTATATTATGGAACAAAAAGTTGTTACAAAATTTTATGCCATGAGAACAATTTATAAATCTATTGGTAGCAAGGTTGAAAGATTATTGTTGCATGTACGATTCAATGTATATCGAGCAGAATCGCTATGGTGCTCATTCACGGGCAGAATCATGCCTACGTGTATTTTATTATAAACTAACATCTCTAACCAAAAATGTTGGTGATATGACAAAATAAATTATATGTATATTTAACAAAGATACTTAATTTTGTGGAATGTAATAATTACTCAGTAAACATTCACACAGTATTTGTAAACACTGCCGATTTACTCAGACCATGTTCCAATTGGCATTTTTTGTTAACAAAATGGTCACATGATCCGTTTTGTCTACAAAATCTGTGACATAGTTTTGTAATTTGCGTTTTGCCAGCTTCAAAGCTGATAAATTACCAAATACCTTTTACCAAACTGCCGCCATATTAGTTTGGCCTGTTTGAAATGTTTAAATACATATATAGTTAAAGTTAATGGAATAAACAAATGTGAATTGTACTCACAATATTTATTTTCACACAGCAAGTTGCTGAACTATTTTTGAAATAGTTATTTTCTCATGATAAAATATTTGTTAAGTAACAATTTCACATCATATTGGTTTCAGTTTGTTAATTTTAAATTTCAAATGGCCCTCAAAAGACTTTTGGGTATAATTACTGTTAATTTTAAGACTTTGTGTGCTTTTAATTTTAGAATAATGATAACATTGAAATAATATATCAGCATGGTGTGTTAGACAGTTGAATGTTGTGGTGTTATGACTAAACCTTACAAAATGCTAAATGCAAATTACGAAAAACTAAACTTGAAACTAATTTGAACACGGACTCATTTTCTGTACTTTGTGGTTCTTCACAACTAGCAAATACAGCATTTGCAACTACCGAGCGAGGGTGGTGATTGTAGTCAGTTGTTTAAGTCGCAAAACCAGTTAAGAGTGACAAAAATAGTTACTGTTTTAGATTGAGCGGGAGTTTGAAAGTGAAGGTTGTTTTTGTTTTATTAACTGACCAAAGTGAGAAAACTGTGAATCCTTGTTTTCGGAAATTTATCAGTAGATCCACCAGTCTTGAATGTTCTGGTGTAAACTGGTTGAGAGAATTTCTGATCATCATGTTGTTTATGTATTTTTGTTACAAATCCAAATTAATAAATACATACATGCAAAATAACTTTATAATACAGGAAACCCATATTAAAAACTGTCCTAGTGTATTTTCTATTAAACATACTCTTTCTTTAAAAAATACAAATTAAGTCTCACATGACTAAATGGAGATTTTTGGACATTTGCCATTGCGATGCAGAGGTCGGTCATGGAAAAACAGAACTGAACATGAAAAAATACTTAAATAAGACAAGTAACGTATGGACAAGAAAATAAATATATGTATACAACACTGGAAAATTTAAAGAGGGAATAGAGTCAAAAAACAGAACAGCAACTAATTACGAAAATTATATGTATTTATACATGACCAACAGATAACACATAGAAACAACACAGGCTTTAAACCTGCTTGAAAAAATTAGGACAACACTGACAAAATAAGTAGGAACAAAATGGGACAGCCCAACAAATAAATGCACTCAAACACAGCAGTTTTACCAGACACGCCAGAATGCAAGCCAGATATGCTATAGTCAAGAATATATATGCACAAAGTCAGAAAATTCCATAAAGGAATTGAGGCAAATAAAACAGGACAGCAAGCTAAATGCAAATCTAATATTCTATATATGTATACGAAATACAATATACAACCAACAGACAACACACCAAAGACAAAACAGGCTAGTTATCTACTTACACAAATAAAACAATTACAAATAAAGAAACTCGCACAAACACTGTAGTTTTTTCCAAAACCAACATAATGCAACATTTCGGGAACTGCTATCTGTTCCAGTCTTCAGGCAGCGACACACAGGGTCCAAAAACACAAGTGCAACTGACGAGGAGACCGGAAAAACATGGGTTTATATAGTTTTTAACCATTGTTCTGCCGCAGCCAATGACTTTCGAGCTACCTCCTTATTGTCTATGCAGCTAAGAGTGGTTATGATTGACTGGTGTGGTATACCTAGCTTGCTTTCTGTTGTGTCTGGTAAAACTGCTGTGTTTGAATGCATTTTTTTTGTTGTGTTGTCTCATTTTGTTTCTACTTATTTTGTCAGTGTTTTCCTAATTTCTTTAAGCAGGTTTCTAGCCTGTGTTGTTTTCTATGTGTTATGTGTTAGTCGTGTATAAATACATATATTTTTCATAATTAGTTGCTGTTCTCTTTTTTTACTCTATTCCCTCGTGGAATTTTTCCATTGTTGTATACATATATATTTTTTCATGTCCATAAGTTACTTGTCTTAAGTATTTTTTTAATTTTCTGTCATGTTTTTCCATGACAGACATCTGCATCGCAATGGTGAATGGCCAAAAATCTCCATTTAGTCATTCACCCCCATTGCACTAGTCATTCAAAGGTAAGTCTCACATTTTTCTGCAATGTTTGTGCACCTTTAAAGGCACATCATTTTTCCGCTCCAATTAAACAAGGCTATTTGCCTTTATCATTCACAAATGCTTTATTTATTTACATGTGTGTTTGCGAGGTTGTGTTCAAAAATTTATCGGTTGATGTTCCGGTGCACATCCACCAAATCCACCGACGTTTCAGGCTGGTTGAACCGGTGGATACATCTGTTCAACCGAACTCGGCCAAAACATTAGTTTCCGAACATCTTGTGTACTTTAGTGGATGTACCAGTGAATTTTTGAATACGCAGATATTAACATTGTATAGGCAGGAAAAGACACATGCTTAAACACTGCCATGCCGTATGCTCATAATAGTGAAGACATAAAAAATTTTTGCCACTTCATAGTAAAAACATTTTTACTATGTAAGGAGTATTTTCATTTTATCAATAATAAAATATTTACTAGTATTTTGTAGTTGGGCTGTGGATTTGTTGATTTAATTAAAATATTATCTACAAATGAACAAAAACTGTATGTGGGTGATGTAAATATCTTGTAACTTAAAACTCAAACGCTTGTGAATGTTCTTGGGCAGTTTTAAATATCTTGATAATGTACAAGATTAATCGCACAAAAATTACTGCGATGTGACAATATGTGTTACCTGACAAGTGTGCTCTCGTAAGGTTGTCCTTTCATCCTTATCGATACATATTTTTGAACGTTTTCCACTTAAATATGNTATGTGTTACCTGACAAGTGTGCTCTCGTAAGGTTGTCCTTTCATCCTTATCGATACATATTTTTGAACGTTTTCCTCTTAAATATGTTGACGTGTGACGCCTTTTGGAATAGAAGCCTCGCTGACCCCCTTCGCGAGCGCCTCCCAGTTGACACGTGTCACGAGGCACGTGGCCAGCCAGAACGGATCGCAGTTACACGTGTCTTGCTGCGTGTCCTGCCGCGTAGGCCTCCCTGCCACCTTCCCACCTCCCTACGCCCCTAGCAAGCCCATGAGAATTGTTGAGCATCGAGGTATCACGAGATAGAGAAACGCAGTTCGCCTAAATTCAGAAAACACGCACCGCTGAGAAATAGCTGACAGAGTAAGCTAAGGGCAAGGTGCCACCTTCGCCCCCCCCCAACCATCAGGAACCAGGGCACATGTTTTGAAAGGCACTGTTCTGCTTTCTACCACCTCACCCCCTTCCCCAACAGGGTGACACGTGCCGACAATTAGGGGGGGAAGCTAGCGAGCATATAAGCCCCCTGCGGGGAAGGTGGAGGGTATCAGGTAGTTCTTTATCGCAGCGCAGAGAGTGAGTTCTTCATTACCGCCCAGTGTTCGAGGAAGGAGTCGTGCAGAGAGCGTTTGCCCGGGGGGATCAGACCCCTGGCCACGTCAGTAGAGCAGTCCAGGGGAGACGACCACATACGCGGGCCTTTTCCAAGGCCTACCACTTCGCCAGAGCTCATCCACAGCTGACAGCATACAACAGCAGTAGTTAAGTATAAAATCGCCGCCCAGAGAAGCCCCCCTCCACCATGAAGTTGCCACAGTTAATACGAGTAGCCAGAATAGAATACCACACCTCGGAAGTGCTGCTGTATGTTGTTTTTTGTTCTAACTCGAGACAATATATTCGTCCTTCAAAATGAAACAGCAAAAGACTACCTTATTGAAAACCCTTTAACTTTCTAGGCACCTTATAGTCTATTCCTGGAGGAATTAACTACGACACTAAGTCACCCTGTATTCTCCACAGGTGGGGTAAAGCGCAAGTTACATTGGCTTCCCCAACCAAATAGCGTAAATGTACAGATTAAAAGAATAAATTAATAAATTCCATTCAGTTTGAGTGAAATTGTTACAAGAACAACATATTCATATTTTAATAATATTGCATGCAATTTTTTAATATAAAATTTATTTGACGAAATGAAAGTATTTTTTTGATGAAATCAGCTTATTTTATTTACCATAAAAGTGGGTCCCTATATAGGGTGCATTTATTTTCAGATATCCAAACTCGTGTAAGAGTTAATGAATGAAAAATACAATAAATCTAAAGGAAGTGCTACCATAAATGTTTAAAGCATAGAAATACTGCACAGATGTTACAAAAACACTGTAAAAATAAAATAGTTTGCAGGTTTTCATGGCCATTGTCATAAATTTCTAGACTTCTGGGTTTGAGCCACATCAAGGGCTTCCAAAAATCTGCAAGTCTGATGTTCCTCTTTGAATTATAGTTAGTGCTGTTGGCTCACCGACTCATCTACTGGTCAAATACCTAAACAAAATCCTGCAACCAGCCTTACCTACTCCAGCCTCGTACGTACAGAACTCTGCCCCGTTATATTTTGGAAAATATTTCACTACAACTCAAAGACATCCTGGTCAGTTTTGATGTCGTCTCTCTTTTCACAAGAGTGCCTGTCCTAGAAGCTCTTCAAATTATACAAGAGCAACTCCGTGAAGGCAGCCTCAGCAAAGAACTTGAAGTTAGTGAAGCACTGTGACCTCAACTTTCTTCTTATACGAGGGGAAGATATACATACAAAATTAGGGCACTGCCATGGGCTCAATACTTTTATCTTTACTGGCCAATCTCTTAGTCACCTTCCAACCAAAATATTGGTTTAGATAAGTTGTTGACACATTCGTCATGTGGAGTCATGGAGAAGAGAGACTACAACAATTCCTACAACATTTGAACATCATTCATCCCAAAATACAGTTCACTATAGAAATGGAAAAAGATTGCCAACTTCCATTTCTAGATGTTATGGTAAACAGGACACAGAACTCACCTTGGGCTACACAGTTTACAGGAAGCCTACCCATACTGACAGACATCTACAAGCAAACTCTCACCATCCCCCATCACGGAAGAGGACAGTTATTTTCACATTGGTCAACAGAGCGAACAGTATATGTGAAGAACAACATCTTGAGGCAGAAATGAAACATCTCACCACAGCTCTAGAAGCTAACGGTTACTCAAGACATGAGATACAGAAGAGCATCAAGAAGCACCCCAGAATAAAGGAGAAAGAACACTCACAACACATCCACATCGCTATACTGCCGTATGTAAAAGTAACCACTGACTGACTGGCATGCTTACTAAGGAAGGAGGACATACATGCCATCATGAAACCTATTAACAAAGTCAATAGCATCCTGGGGTCAGTAAAAGACTAAACACCAGCCGAAGAACAAGCTGGAGTTTACAAGATACCTTACTCATGCAGGAAAGTGTACATAGGCCAAACTGGCAAGAAAATAACAACTAGAATAAAAGAATACATCATGGCCTACAAGTATGAAAACCAGCAGTCAGTTTATTGCATAACAATCCATGAAAACCAAACATAGTATTAATTTTGACAAGCACAGCACAATAGCCAACATACAAACTTATAGACCAAGAACCATTAGAGAATCAATAGAAATATTAAAACATCCGAATAACATCAACAGAGAAGATGGATACAAGTTAAACAAAATATGGGCACATCTCTTCATAGACAACCTGAAATCCTGTGATGCGAGAGCAGAGACCACATCCTCACAAGGATTGGCCAACCACCTCAGCCAATCAGGAGGAAGACAGCCTGTGATTGGCAGAAGGGCCCAGCCAATCAGGAAACTGCCTCCTAGAGCACAGACTATATAAGGGCCTCTTCCTTCGACTGTCCTCAATTACGAGTCCGGGCTGCTGAGGGATGAACATTGTGCTCGTGGCTGCTCCGACACCGAGATCTACCCGCCCCATGGGACCAGCGAATGCCGAGGACTTTTGCGAGTGCGGCGGGAATGCAGCAGCTCGGGTGCAGTGACTATTCCGCAACTCGTTGCGTCCCCAGGTGGCGGATAGGGGATCTCCAGGCTCTGGAGTGGCTGGGAATATTCAAATACCAGCCCGCGGGCCAACTGGCCAGTGCGACAG
>NQII01000634.1:687870-699333 GCA_002778355.1 Clitarchus hookeri
AATACTCCCTTTTTTGTTGTGCAAATTCACTGTACAAGTTTACAGTAATTTTCCCCTTAAACGCAAGTGTAATTTCTTTCCTTTACACAAAAATTTATTTTAGCTCAAAAATGTTTACAGTGCAGGTTCTATCCCAAAAAAAAAAAAACTAAACTACTGAGAAATGTGCCTATATTGTAACTCTCTCAGTCAATGAAAAAGAGAAGAAGAATTATTGATACTTGTTTGCATTGTCACAAGATGTAAAAAGGTTTTACATTTAGTATTCTAAAAATAATTAGTCTGTATCTTTAAATATCACTCTAACAGAAATCCTGGAGTGTAAAGTAAAGCAGTTAATGGTCAAATTATCACTTTTAAAATCAACCTTTTGGGAAAAAAATCATTACACATTTCTGTATATAATGTTACAACCATTTATACACACATCCTTATATTATTATCCTGGTAGGTCAGCGAGCCTGGTACATATTCAATAATCAAAAATATTATAAACTCTATTAGAACTTTTGAGACAAACAGAATAGAGTCTGGAAATGGTTTCTTACTAATACATGGCCAGGCACTGTGGGTGGTTTGTACACATCCAATAGGAACTAGTAAGTCAGAGCCAACTGTGTTGATGCATGCCTTTTGCCTTTCTGTACACAATTCTGTGGCAATTATTAAGCGTAAATAAGTATAATAGGGGTGCATGTTGGCCATACATATACACAAATGTGAAATACACTCATACACTTACACCAATGCCTACATGCGTGGGTGTGGTAAATTTAATAATATTTTAGTGTTAGCAGACACGTGCAGATGGGAGAACATCGAATCTCTATAGTGGATAAGGGCCGCAGTGGCTGAGCGGTTAGTCTTCTCACCTCCCACCATGGCAAACCGGGTTCAAACCCCGACCAGGCCACTCCCAGATTTTTGCAAGTGGAAATTGTTCCCGATGATGCCGCTGGTCGGCAGGTTTTCTCAGGGAGCTCCTCTTTCCCCTGCCCTTGCATTCCAGTGCTGCTCCATTCTCTTCTTATTTCACCCTCATCGACTCTCAAGACCTCGATGTTAAGAGCCACCCAAACCTCTCAACTCACCTCAATAGTGGATAATGTAATCAAGTAAGACATAACACACAAATAATATGTATTCCTAAAGTTATTTTGTAAACATCGTACTTTTTTAAAAGTACAAGTGGGATAAGACTTACAGTTTTTTGGCATATTTGTTTGCATAAATTAAGTGGTATGCACACTCATAACTAATTTATGAAACGTATGATGTTTATTTTAGCTAACTGCACAATAAGAAAATTTCCCTTGCTTTTCCAAAAATGAACCATATAATTTGCATTGTTAAAATCCTACTCTAAATATGCTAAACAGGTTAAATCATAGGTCAAGCTGGTTTCCCCAAATGGAAATCCGGGTGTATGACTAATTGTGTACGTTGTTTTTAAATTACAATATTTAAAAACTGATACATTTTTGCATATGTTGGGCATTCTTTAAATTGAACAAATATAGCTCTTAAAAAGGCCCAGGTTACATATGTCTTTCGACAAACAAAATNGTTGGGCATTCTTTAAATTGAACAAATATAGCTCTTAAAAAGGCCCAGGTTACATATGTCTTTCGACAAACAAAATTTAAATTTTTTTTAATTAGTTGATATTTACTACAATAATTCTACTACCCAGTTATTTGCACAATGATATCGATCCATGTAAATATTAGATTACTCGACTCAATTTAATACTTGCTCTGTAAATAAAACAAATATGTGTAGCGATACACCACACAACATGGGGAGAATGAGGCTGTCTTCAAATTGACCATTTAGTGTATTGTTATTTAGTATCGTTTAATTCAGATGCTGTCGAGTCACTTGTTCGGCAACGGTTATTATCTAATAATTTAGTATTTTGGTAAGTTTTGTTATATACAAAAAACTAAATACTAAACACGTCATCATTTTAGTCAACTAGTTCAGGTAACGACCTGAGACATAGTTGCTATTAGGTTTTTTTTAACCTACCTTAAAAGTAAGATGAGAGTCGGAGGTTCTGGGAAGGGATAGGACGTACGTGCTTCTCAGGGCTGAGCCCCGTATGCCTAGGCATACGGAGAAGTTTCTAACTACAAGGGCACATGCTCATGGCTTTTCTGGGATTGGGCAAACATGGCCACAATTGGGGCCATTGTTACCTCCATAGACTAAAGATGAGGTAGACTGATCTCGCTGGTTGCACACAAGCAATCTCCATCTCCTAACATTGAACTGCTTTTCTGCCAACACATCTACCAAAAACGGCATGGATTCGATTTGAGGTTAGAACACAGTTTAGTAAAAAAGCGCTATCAGATGTTTATATATTTCCTCTAACCAATTTGTAATGCAGTTTGATTAAATTCAAATTAGTGAAAGTATTTTATTCATATAAAAGTGCTTGTCTTTATAATATTAAGATACAAACAAACACGTTCATCATTGTTGACCTTATGACTTTGACTGTTGTGTTCGATATTTCAATGTTGGGTGCATGTGTAGAAAACGAATAAGTGGCCTACCACATCTTTAGTTTATGGTTATCCCATGCTAACCTAAACTGATCTACAAAGAAAAAAGTGGAGACCAACATAGCCACCATAAATACACCTCAAGAGAAAAGGACTGCAAAATTGCATGCAATTTATGAAGTAGAAAAAGGGTTCTACTAGATCAGAAGATCGGAAAGGATAATATTTATTGAAAAGGTGTTTGAAACTGTAGAAGAGAGAGTTTGGGAAAAAAGAGGGGGGGGGAGGACTTATTTCTTTGCGATGGTCACGCTGGTATCTGCTGTTAAGGGCTAGAACCCACGGGTCTCAGCAGGAACAGAAAGGCGAGGTCATTGTTACGCTACAAAACTGTCAACTCCTCCTACTCCACCTCCCTTCTGCTCTTTTCAACATCATCCGTCACCCACCCCTCTACTAACTGGACTAGCAGGTACTTGAGAGACTGTGGCACACACTGTTGCTACATGACTTGCAGAGCCCTCACATGTAAGTGAATCACAACTACGAGCTTGGAGCCCACTGTTAACAAAAAACAAAATGCTACATTACCAAAACTTTAATTTATTTTAATAGGTAGATGTTTTTCTAACAAAATTATATCCCAGGCTCTTATACAAGACCTACCTTGTTGACAAAAATTACTTAAACATTGTATGCCGCATAGCTTTTGACAAGTTTACATTCCATTTTCAGTGGGTTTATGCAGGAAGTTCAGAGGATTTATTAACTTACTATTAAAGTTGCATTACAAGGTTCCCGTGACATTGGGATGGAAGAAGGGTGGATGATTTGACATGGTAAGTACTGCTTCTCTCAGAGCCATGTGCCGTGTGCAAGGACATGAACAGGCAAGGCTGTGTGTGTNTTTGACATGGTAAGTACTGCTTCTCTCAGAGCCATGTGCCGTGTGCAAGGACATGAACAGGCAAGGCTGTGTGTGTGTACGTGCACGTGTGTGACGCATGAGAGAAAGACAGGCTGCGCATGCATCCTGTGATTGATACCGCAGGNTGTGTGTGTACGTGCACGTGTGTGACGCATGAGAGAAAGACAGGCTGCGCATGCATCCTGTGATTGATACCGCAGGTGCTTGCTCGGCGACAGCTTGCTTTTTTTTCCTTGAGACTTCAGCAGCAGCTGCTCTACTTGTTGACAAACACGCGACATATCATATGGCGAGCACAAAGATTTAATCTCGCATTAAAGAAAAGGTTTTTTAACCCCAATTTTGTTCTACTGGCAGATGTATTGCCTTTAAAATGAATCTTTAGAAGTGCTGATTAACTTAAATGATTGAGATATGCTAAAAATACTAGCAAGTTAAAGAAAAATTTTTTATGAACAGGAAAAGTTTTGTGAATGTCATTCATAAGCAGGCACCACAAAAGTGAATAAAGCAGTTTATGGTTAAATATTTGCACTGGGAGTTTGCGTTGTCTTAAAAATATATAAATGAATCATTCCCCAGCCATCCTTTTCACACTCTTTTCCTTGTCACTCACTTCCTATCACTAGGATATTGTCAGCTGACCGTGAGAGGATGGCCAAAAAAAAAAGAAAGCTGGTAACCACGTGCATGGAGCAACAACTACACAAAAACCCAACTGGCAGTGGTTGTTAAGCCATATTTTTTCTGATACCATCTGTCTTACACTCCATGCGTTAATTACCTGTGGCCAGATGTTATAGCATCATGTTATTCAGCTGTCAATAATTGAAGCTTGATTTTGAATTATATAATTCTGGTATGTGCATTTTACACTAGTAAAAAAAATTCAAAGAAAGGCTTTAACAGTTNTTGATTTTGAATTATATAATTCTGGTATGTGCATTTTACACTAGTAAAAAAAATTCAAAGAAAGGCTTTAACAGTAGTCATAAACTGTCGGTACATACTTGAAGGATGATAAACTGTAGTGGAACTATCTGTTATCCCTCTCATTTTTCTGTCTTTCATCATCACTCCTTTCCCTTCTCTATTTCTCAATGATCCCTTCTAGTTGCCCCCCCCTCCCCCCTTGCAAGACACACTGCGAGCACTCACTATTTTTGTCCTTTTCTTCATGCCTGTTGCCAGTGNTTGATTTTGAATTATATAATTCTGGTATGTGCATTTTACACTAGTAAAAAAAATTCAAAGAAAGGCTTTAACAGTTGTCATAAACTGTCGGTACATACTTGAAGGATGATAAACTGTAGTGGAACTATCTGTTATCCCTCTCATTTTTCTGTCTTTCATCATCACTCCTTTCCCTTCTCTATTTCTCAATGATCCCTTCTAGTTCCNCTTTCATCATCACTCCTTTCCCTTCTCTATTTCTCAATGATCCCTTCTAGTTCCCCCCCCCTCCCCCCTTGCAAGACACACTGCGAGCACTCACTATTTTTGTCCTTTTCTTCATGCCTGTTGCCAGTGTTTCCCTTCAGCGCTTCAGCAATACACTGGAAAGGCATGTAAGAAAATAGAAACCGTACAGCGGCTCAGCGATTTGACGTGGCAGAAACTCACATCAGTGAGTAGCTGAAGTAACAGGAAAAGTTAATTTTTACATCTGGACTCAGTTAAAAGAAAGGAAGGGGCGGCACTACTTTTTTTTGGGATAGTGAATTGTCACATTCCAGCACGCCACTCCATAAAAGAGAAATATCAAATAGAAAGCAGCCCAGACCACCCCAGTGGTTACCATAAAAGAGAAGACAAATAAAAAGGGAAAGCCCCCCACCCCAGCCACTGGCATTCTTTTAATGGCCTTCATGTTACCGCGGTACAGCGCACCGCACGCAAATATAATGAAAGAAAAATTTCTCACATACTTAACAGACACCACAAATTGTGGATGCAGTTTTATTCAAGAAATAGTTTTTTTTTTTTTTCCTGAAAGTATATACACAAATATATAGTCTTTTAAATTTTTCTGAAATAGTCTTTGCCTTGTACTGTTGCTTCTTCCACTCATATTCTTTCAAATGTAAAAAGAAAAGAATAAAAACCAAATTGTGACATGAAAATCTATTTCTGTATCCCTCATTCTTTAANCTTCTTCCACTCATATTCTTTCAAATGTAAAAAGAAAAGAATAAAAACCAAATTGTGACATGAAAATCTATTTCTGACACAAATTTCTGTATCCCTCATTCTTTAATTTTCCCGTAAACATCATGTTCAGGTAAAAAAAAATATAGCAGGAGGATAAATGAGACAGGAAAGGGCAGACTGCAGGAGTTCTTTGTCTGTAGACTGGCGGAGGGGAGAGGAGTGACAACTGTTGTTCAATGCAGCAGCTGTATGGCCGCCGGTGGCCTGATGCACATAAGGCAGCCACTTGCGAGGCTTAGTTTCTTACGCAACAAGAATATAATAAATGTATCATTTATAAATTATCAGAATTGTGCATAATTTTCAATTAATCAAACTCCAAAGGATGTAAAACCCCATTCTTATGTTCAGGGACTAACAACAACTTTGATTTACATAGAATTTAGAATTGCAACCGNAAGGATGTAAAACCCCATTCTTATGTTCAGGGACTAACAACAACTTTGATTTACATAGAATTTAGAATTGCAACCATTTGTGGCCATAATAAATGCAACAAATGTATTTTTCTACCTATTTCCCTTTAATTTTTTATTTTTTCAACCAAATTTTTTACAGTTCCTGAAAAAAGGATGTTATATCGAGGGATTACTATTCCTGGGGTCACAAAATCGAAAGTTCACTGTATGTTGTTTATTTATCATATATGTTTGTGTGCATGCATGCATNAAGGATGTAAAACCCCATTCTTATGTTCAGGGACTAACAACAACTTTGATTTACATAGAATTTAGAATTGCAACCGTTTGTGGCCATAATAAATGCAACAAATGTATTTTTCTACCTATTTCCCTTTAATTTTTTATTTTTTCAACCAAATTTTTTACAGTTCCTGAAAAAAGGATGTTATATCGAGGGATTACTTATTCCTGGGGTCACAAAATCGAAAGTTCACTGTATGTTGTTTATTTATCATATATGTTTGTGTGCATGCATGCATNGTCACAAAATCGAAAGTTCACTGTATGTTGTTTATTTATCATATATGTTTGTGTGCATGCATGCATGCATGCATGCATGTGTGTGTTCCTTCATGCATGTATATGTGTGCATATATGTGCGAGAGCGAGCAGGNTGCATGCATGCATGCATGCATGTGTGTGTTCCTTCATGCATGTATATGTGTGCGTATATGTGCGAGAGCGAGCAGGCATGCACATGCATGATCATTATATCACAAGCACTGTTCGAAACACTAAATTAATTCAATGCATTGCTTAAAACTGTCAATGTTTGCGATTGAAAAGGTTAACTCAAAGTAACAAACGTCTTTTTCTTTTTGCCTTTTGAGAAGCAGATAACTTAATTACATCATGTCCCTATGGTGTTTCATTCAATAATTAAGACACTCAGAGCACTAAGCTGTGGCGACACAAACTGGCGACTCTCACCAATGTCTGCTAGGTTTAATTGGGCAACCATTCACCTCCAAGGGAACCCAAATCAGGATTTTGCCTGGTGGTGAGGGTTTGATTTGCCACTGGTCTCTCTCCAGTTGTCATCTCCTTTGCAGTTATTCTCCAAGGAAAGGGGGTGGAATCTGCAACATGTCTTCCTCTCATTGCCTGTTTCCTGACTAGCTGTAGGCAGACGATCCCTTCATGTAGAGGCAGAGATTGAAAACGACCCAGGGTAGATGCAGTGCATGTGAGTGCAGCGGGGTGAGCCAAGGCTGCTGTTATTCCTCAGAATGATTTCCCTCATGTGACCAGCAGGAGAGAGGTGAAGCAGTTAGGAGGGTCAGATGGACATGGTAGTGATAACAGTTTAAATATTGGTGCATGTTGCTTATAGGCGAAATGCTCCCATTGTGGATCACACCACTTGTATAGCATGAACAACATTTGTGAGCACGTTGATCACAGCTGTCACATCCAGTGATCTCTGTCCTTGAACCATTGCAAGTTATTTGTTGACATCTCATGGGTTGAAAAAAATTGCCAGTAATGAAATGAGTTACACCAAAGGCTGTTGAATTTATATGTACCTGCTGTCTAAGTGGTTTTCATGGCATACAATTCACACACTGATTAAAATTTTTACCNCTGTTGAATTTATATGTACCTGCTGTCTAAGTGGTTTTCATGGCATACAATTCACACACTGATTAAAATTTTTACCCTTTCTCATAGCAATTTTCTGGTATGTGACACACTTATAGTGAAATAATCTCTGGCAGAGAAAACACGCAAGTGTGGTAGTGCCTGATCCATCAAACTGCTGCTAGTTTATGCAATGGTGCAATCTTTAGGGGAATGGTATAAATTTAAAGTTTTTTTTTTGAAGGAGTACTGGGGCAAATGCACATGTGGTTTGCATCTGTTGGGTAAACTAAACCTTGCACATGTCTGAGTTGGAAGAACAATGGACTAGCAGGTATCCCATAATGGTACGTACTAGCGAATCATGGCTNCTGTTGAATTTATATGTACCTGCTGTCTAAGTGGTTTTCATGGCATACAATTCACACACTGATTAAAATTTTTACTCTTTCTCATAGCAATTTTCTGGTATGTGACACACTTATAGTGAAATAATCTGTGGCAGAGAAAACACGCAAGTGTGGTAGTGCCTGATCCATCAAACTGCTGCTAGTTTATGCAATGGTGCAATCTTTAGGGGAATGGTATAAATTTAAAGTTTTTTTTTTGAAGGAGTACTGGGGCAAATGCACATGTGGTTTGCATCTGTTGGGTAAACTAACCCTTGCACATGTCTGAGTTGGAAGAACAATGGACTAGCAGGTATCCCATAATGGTACGTACTAGCGAATCATGGCTTAACTCAGTGTTTGCTTCTTCACTGTCTGCCTAGAGGTGTTTGGCACACTCAGGATTAGTGCACTGGTAAGTATCTGACTGCAGTTCAGTAGTTAGAAAAGGGGAATTAAAAACAGCGCCTTGCACGGGAGCAAAGGAGCCAGAAGCTCGGTAAGGAAACCATAAACATCATGCTCTTGCATTCCACTTAAACGGTGGCCATATTGGCAGCCAGTGCGATAACCATCTGCTCTCACATTCCATTTGACGGCGGCCATTTTGTTTTCAAAATTTTCCAAAATTTATTTTTTTCAAAAGTTGAAATTTTTTTTTTAAGTTTCTAGAAAATTCCACGATTTTGCGTAACATAGCCTCAGGCTGGCTCCCTAAGACAACGCCCAGACTTTATGAAATATACTCAGGCTGGCTCACAAGCACAATTCCCCCTCCCCATTAAATCGCCAGAGGTGTCGAGTTCAAATATCCTGAGGCTATGGGACTTTGCAAGATTTTGTGGCATTTCGACGGGGGCTGCGGTGACACAGTGGATAGACGTCATGTTAAAGTTCATGCTCTCGCATTCAATAGCGAGGGGTGCCGCGGTGGCAGAGTGGTTAGACGCAGCCTCAGGTGACTCCCAACAGCGACGCCTGCCATGACTCCATGACATAGCCCCAGGGTGCCACGGTGTAGTGGTGGATAGAATACTTGCTTCTTGGGGGACGCGGTGGAGCAGTGAATAGACGCCATGTTAAAGTTTACGCTCTCGCATTCAATAGCAAGGGGTGCTGCAGTGGCGGAGTGGATAGACGTAGCCTCAGACGTGTCCCAACAGCAACGTCCGCCACGACGACATGACATAGCCTCGGGCAGACATCTCCCTACAGCAACTCCCACCACAACTCCATGACATAGCCTCGGGCTACAGGGTGACGTAGCGGATAGACAACTCACTTCCCGGGAGCCATGACATAGCCCCAGGCTACAGGGTGCCGCGGTGAAGTGTTGGATATGCAATTCGCTTCTTGGGGGCTGCAGTGGTACAGCAGATAGACGCCATGTAAAAGGTCACACTCTCGCATTCCATAGCAAGGGGTGCTGCAGTGGTGGAGGGGATAGATGCAGCCTCAGGCGTGTCCCAACAGCAACGCCAGCATCATCCTACAAAAATGCCTATAGCCCCAGGCGACACGTGATTTTGGGAAATATAGTACAAATATTGTTACGCGCCAGGCATTGGAAGCGTCCTCGAGAAATTCCGTTTTCGTAAAAATGTGACAACACACACATAGTCTCGGGCAAAGCGGGAAGTATTTCAAAAACTTGTTTAAATAATTTCATATTCCGTTATATATCGCCCCAGATGCTGCAGGTGCATGTTCCCCTCCATGAAAAGAACGCGGGCGCGCTGCCCCAACTTGCCGTGAGGAATACGTTTTATTTTTCCATGCGCTGCGAGAGACACTCCCATCGCCCCGGCTCCGGCATGACCGATGGAAATATATATATATATATATATATATATATATATATATATATATATANTCCGTTTTCGGAAAAATGTGACAACACACACATAGTCTCGGGCAAAGCGGGAAGTATTTCAAAAACTTGTTTAAATTATTTCATATTCCGTTATATATCGCCCCAGATGCTGCAGGTGCATGTTCCCCTCCATGAAAAGAACGCGGGCGCGCTGCCCCAACTTGCCGTGAGGAATACGTTTTATTTTTCCGTGCGCTGCGAGAGACACTCCCATCGCCCCGGCTCCGGCATGACCGATGGAAATATATATATATATATATGTATATATATATATATATATATATATAAACCTTGTGTCCGTTTGTTCGGACACGTGTAACTTCTGAAAAAATCAACCTATTTTCATTCTGTTTATTTATAAACCTTCCTTTCATTCCCACGAGTGTTTGTACACCTTTTTATCTGTATTACCTGCAAAGGTACTAAAATCTACAAAAAGCTCTTTTTTACCATGTTTTCGCATCAGGAAGCGCCTTTGTCAACAATGCAACGTCAACAATGCAATGTCAACAATGTTAAGTCGTAACCTAGCAACAGATCTTTTTATCTACATAAAAATTATATATCAATACGTATAAGTAAATCAATGCTCAATATATCAATACTAATATATATGTCGATACTTATCGACAAGCGAACATGTCACATACAAATCTGTGGATGTAACATTACACGAAAATGAAGTGGTAAATTATCCGTCAGAATTTCTAAATTTGCTTGATGTTCCAGGATTACCACCACATATATTAAAATTGAAAATAGGAGTGCCAGTCATTTTACTTCATAACATCAATCCACCAAAACTTTGCAATGGCACATGCCTTGCAATAAAAAAAATGATGGCCAGTACTATAGAAGCTACCATCTTGAAATTTGCTTTCAAAGGAGAAGATGTGCTTTTTCCCAGAATTGCATTTATTCCATCAGAAATTCCCTTTCACTTTAAAAGAACACAGTTTCCAGTCAGATTGGCATTTGCAATGACAATAAATAAAGCTCAAGGGCAGTCATTGCAAATGTGCGGAATAGATTTAGAAACAGAATGATTTTTGCACGGCCAATTGTATGTGTCGTGTTCTAGAATAGGAAAACGACACAACTTATTCATATACGCGGAAGATGGTAAAACTAAAAACATTGGATACAAACAAATACTTCAATAACAAAGATTTTGAAAACACATATACTTCTTTCAATTAATTTCACAGAAATGAATAGAACCAAAATCTTTTATGCCACAGCAACGCATGGCAGGGTTATCTAGTGTATATATATATATTTAAAGTGTTAGTATTAGTATTATTATTATTTGTTTTACTACAGCCAGGAGACGTGTGAGACCCCTGCAACTCCCCCCGAGAAAACGCATATGCTGTACTCGCAGTCAGTACGCAAAAAATTGTATCTGTAACAATGCGCCTGCCATAGATAATTTTGTCAGAGCTGTTGCCAGGGAGACGAGTCAGTTCACAGGAAATTTAACTTTCTCTACGAGAAGGCTGTCCGT
>NQII01000634.1:700917-734047 GCA_002778355.1 Clitarchus hookeri
TTCATTGTCAACCTGTATATAATCGTCAGGTAAAAAAAAAATTTGCTTATTGCCCAAGTACCATTTCTTATTCCTCCTATAAACACTGTAAATTCCATCATTAAAACGAGTTGTGTAAGAAGAGAGATAATTACGAACAGTGGCCGAGCGTAAGTGAGAACCTTCCTTTTTTTTACGTTTCCATTCAGCCAAAGAAATATCATCATTATTGTCCTCCGGAGGTGTCTTGAGTTTGACGTCCGGGTCAGTCTTCACGTTACCGACGTGGGGAAAAGTTCACCTCTGTAAAGTATCCAACCGGGATTTGAGCAGGCGGAAGGCTTCTTCCAATACGGCATCACAACGGCGGCAGACATTATACTAAAAATAAAAGTGAAATGTTCATACTATATATATATATATATATATATATATATATATATATTAGACAATTACTCTACGCGCGATCAGATTGACAATTTTATCTTTGAATGTATTGAGTTTCTGGAGGACCGCAGTACGCACGTGCTCGCAATGCATCCATTTTTCATCATCCGTGCGCAAATCATTTAAATAACAAACAATCCTTTGGCGGATAAGTTCCTCAATATCCGAAAGTCCCGTACTCAAAGTTTGGTTATGGCTATCGAGTTTTTTGAGCATATTTGTAATAAGGTTATTAGTCATGCCTTCGAATATTGAGCTGAGTTTTGTTTCTAAGCTACCTATGCTCTCCAGCTGTGTTCGTAATGTGTTTAGCGTACCCGAACCTTCGCCTGATGCATTAAGGTGATCAACTATTTTCGCGGAAAGGATTGCAAAACCCTTATTGTTGAACTGTTCGAGCTTTGTCTCAACTGCAGTAAGCTTGGCTTCCACACCACTCAGCTTGCCTGCACTTTCGTCCGCTACATGCAGATTATCCTTCAATGTCACTGCGAGGGTTGTAAGAGACCTATAGTCAACACGTTCACCCTAATCGACAAGCTGTGCTTCCACGGCAGGCAGTTTGCTTTCCACTACACTCCACATATTATTAGTTAAAGTCTGAAAATGTTTATTCACTGTAACGGTCATCGCACTTACAGCATCGAGGTTCGATTCTAACTTCTTACATATTGTAGCTAGCGTGATGTCACTTGCGGTCTTGTCACTAAGATGACTGTCTAGTTTAACAGCGAAACCGGCAAGAACACAAATGCTAACTTGCTCACCCACACCGTTAATTTTCTTCTCCATAGCTGAAACCTTACCGCCTAACGTGCCGAGTTTCAGTACATCATCTGTTAATTCGCGAAGCTGAGCGTCCAGCTTGGTAGACAGTACATTCGTGTTGGCGAACAGGCGGCCTTCCATGGCAACGAGGTTCAAATCCAACTTCNGTCCAGCTTGGTAGACAGTACATTCGTGTTGGCGAACAGGCGGCCTTCCATGGCAACGAGGTTCAAATCCAACTTCTTATCTATTGAGGTTAACTCGGCAACGCTCTCGGTTTTTACATTAAGGTACCCATCTAGTTTCGTGGTGAGGTCTGCTAGAACTCTTACGCTAACTTGCTCTCCCACATCAGCGATTTTCTTCTCCACTGCTGAAATCCTACCATCTAAAGCGTTCAGTTTCAGTACGTCCTCACACAATTTGTGAAGCTAGGCCTCCATATTGATAGACAGTACATTCGTGTTGCCGGACAGTCAACCTTCCACAGCTTCGAGTGCATCCCCGGTAGTAAAAGCAGTCAGTTGGGACATGCTTTTGATTAATGTACCGAGCTGCAAATCCGTGTTAGTAGTTAGTATATTGGTATCGAAGAGGTGGCCTTCCACAGTGGCGAGCTTCCCACCCAAAGCAGATAGTTTCTTAACGTCTTCGGTGAGTGGGCGTAATTCACTTGTCATGGTCGTATGAACTCTGCTTGCTATATGCTCGCCCACACCATTCAGTGCAGCCTCTAAAGCAGCGATTCGTGTCATACCTGCCATTAATGTGTGAAGATGCGTCTCTATACTAGTTTGAAGTGCTGCCACGTGTCACAACGCCTCCAAAGTAATGCTGCGGACAAAGGATACATTAGCTGCATCACATCATGTTTCGCGCCGCCTAGATTCTTGGCTCGTTTCCCTCCGAAACAACAGTTCCCATCGATAGTAGAGATAATACAGCTTTCTGGTGCCCGCTTCAGGCCGCTATGACCAAACTTGGATACTGAGTAGCTCATATTTCACTGATCATCAATAATAACTCATCAAAACCCCTACGGTACCACCCCTTATCAAGTGGAAAATCTTTTGCTATCACTAGGAAACCATGAGGTTCGCACCAGCAGCATGAACACATGTCTTTAAATCTGTCGAATGTCATATCAGTATTAACATGGTCAGAGTAGACCTGGCGTCATTTCAGGTCGTCCATATGAAATATGACTAGGAAATTAGCATTGTCATGTAGAAGCTGTTTTGGCATTCATGAATACGTTTGACATAGGTAAATAGAATTCACTGCTACATGGCGTCCCATGCTGAAATACTGCTGCATTGTCGCCTGTTACCCACATGCTACATTGTCGAAAATAAACACGGAGTTTGGTAAGGCAGCGCTTGGCTGCACAACTACGGCATTGTCACTAAATGGAAAATAACAAAGTCTGTCCACGGCTTGTAGTATTTGTTTTTAGGGGTAAGTAGTTTGGTTGTTGTAGCGATTTTGAGTATAGGTAAATGTTCTCGAACCGAAGACCGCTAGGTTCCTCCAGGAGGCTGACAAGCACACGTGCCTTACCACAGTTGCTCAGTCCTGCTATGATACTCTGTACGGTGCTAGGTAGTAGCTTTCCATGCCGTAATCAAAAGACGTTAGTTTCATCGTCGTCGACGTCACTGATGCAGACAGGCAGCATGGTGGTCTGTGGCACANCCGTAATCAAAAGACGTTAGTTTCATCGTCGTCGACGTCACTGATGCAGACAGGCAGCATGGTGGTCTGTGGCACAATCTCTATTGAACTGATATTCAAATCGGTTAATCTGCAATATTTATGTAAGTTTTTTGAACGTTCGAGACCTGGGATTATCTTCATTGAACTGTTATGTAAAATCGGTTAAACCTCATTACTTAGTTTTTTTNTGAACGTTCGAGACCTGGGATTATCTTCATTGAACTGTTATGTAAAATCGGTTAAACCTCATTACTTAGTTTTTTTGGTGATGTGGTCTGCCAACTTTTGTCTTGGAAGTGCGCATGCGAGTATGTGTGCATGGCTTTTTTGTTGCGTACTGACTGCAAGTACAGCATATGTGTTTTCTCAGGGGGAGTCTCACACGCCTTCTGGCTGTAGTAAAACGAATAATAATAATACTAATACAAGACTTTATATATATATATATATATATATATATATATATGTATATTTCCATTGCTCACGCAAGGGCCGGGGCAATGGGAGTGTGTGTCACCGNCCGTAATCAAAAGACGTTAGTTTCATCGTCGTCGACGTCACTGATGCAGACAGGCAGCATGGTGGTCTGTGGCACGATCTCTATTGAACTGATATTCAAATCGGTTAATCTGCAATATTTATGTAAGTTTTCTGAACGTTCGAGACCTGGGATTATCTTCATTGAACTGTTATGTAAAATCGGTTAAACCTCATTACTTAGTTTTTTTGGTGATGTGGTCTGCCAACTTTTGTCTTGGAAGTGCGCATGCGAGTATGTGTGCATGGCTTTTTTGTTGCGTACTGACTGCAAGTACAGCATATGTGTTTTCTCAGGGGGAGTCTCACACGCCTTCTGGCTGTAGTAAAACGAATAATAATACTAATACAAGACTTTATATATATATATATATATATCCATTGCTCACGCAAGGGCCGGGGCAATGGGAGTGTGTGTCACCGCGCGTGGTAGAATAAAACGTATTCCTCTCAGCGAGTCGGGGGGCCGTGCGCCCACGTTGCCGTGCGCCCACGTTGTTTTCGTGGAGGAGAACACGCACCTACAGCATCTGGGGGTATATGAAAATTATTTAAGCACATTTTTGACAAAATACTTCCCAGACTATGAGTAGTCACATTTTTACGAAAACAGAATGTCTTGAGGACGCTGCCAATAACTGGGGGGCCTGGGGCTGTACATAACGTAACAGGAAATTATTTATTTAAACTCGTGCTTTTTTTTTAATACTTTCCGTGTTGTCTGAGGTTATATGTGGTGTTGTCACATTTTTACGAAACCGGCATTTCTCGAGGACGCTGCCAATGGCCAGGGCCTGGAGCTATATATAACGGAATAGGAAATGATTTAAACACGTTTTTGAAATACTTCCCGTGTTGCCTGAGGCTATGTGTGTGTTGTCACATTTTTACGAAAACTAAATTTCTCGAGGACTCTTCCAATCCCTGGGGCGTAACAATATTTGTACTATATTTCCCTAATCACGCATCGCCTGGGGCCATAGGCGTTTTTGTAGGGAGACGCGAGCGTTGCTGTTGGGACACACCTGAGGCTGCATCTATCCACTCTACCACCATGGCACCAGTCGCTATAGAATGCGAGAGTGTGACCTTTAACATGGCGTCTATCTACTGTACCACCGCTGTCCCCAAGAAGCGAGGCGTCTATCCGCTATTTCACCGTGGCACATTGTAGCCTGGGGCTATGTCATGGCTCCCGGGAAGTGAGTTGTCTATCCGCTGCGTCACCCTGTAGCCCGAGGCTATGTCATGGAATTGTGGTGGGCGTTGCTGTAGGGAGACGTCTGCCCGAGGCAATGTCATGGTGTCGTGGCAGGCGTTTCTGTTGGGACATGCCTGAGGCTGCGTCTATCCATTCCGCCACCGCGGCACCCCTCGCTATTGAATCCGAGAGCGTAAACTTCAACATGACGTATATCTACTGCTCCAGTGTGGCCCCCAAGAAGCAAGTATTCTATCCACCACTTTACCATGGTACCCTGTAGCCTGGGGCTATGTCATGGAGTCATGGCAGGCGTCGCTGTTGGGAGTCTCCTGAAACTGCGTCTATCCACTCCGCCACCGCGGCACCCCTCACTATTCAATGCGAGATCATGAACTTTAACATGACGTTAATCCATTTCGTCAGNACTCCGCCACCGCGGCACCCCTCACTATTCAATGCGAGATCATGAACTTTAACATGACGTTAATCCATTTCGTCAGTCCCTTGCGCTTGGGAGCCAGCCTGAGGCTGTTTTATAAAGTCTGGGCAACATCGTAGAATTTTCTCAAAACTTTTCAAAAAAATTTAAATCTTTTGAAAATATTTTTAAAATTTAGAAAAAAAGTTTTTGAAAATATTTAAANTTTCAAAAAAATTTAAATCTTTTGAAAATATTTTTAAAATTTAGAAAAAAAGTTTTTGAAAATATTTAAAAAAAAATTAAATTTTGGAAAATTTTGAAAACAAAATGGCCGTCATTGAAATAGAATGTGAGAGCAGGTGGTTTTNAAAAAAAATTAAATTTTGGAAAATTTTGAAAACAAAATGGCCGTCATTGAAATAGAATATGAGAGCAGGTGGTTTTCATATTGGCTGCCAAGATGGGCCACCATAGAAGTGTAATGCAAGAGCATGATGTTTACGATTTCCTTACCAAGCTTCTGGCTCCCTTACTCCCGCACAAGGCGCTGTTTTTTAATTCCCCTTTTCTAACTATTCAGTTGCACTAAGATATTGGGTTTTTGCCTCATTAGTAGGTTAAAACATTTCTGCATCCCATTTATAATTTTACTCTATCACCATTGTGACTGCAATGCAAATGTTCCTTATTGGAGGCCATGGCAGCAATCAGCCTAATTTCACCGGAGTTAGCAAATCTATACAGCTCACGGCAGCCTCTCCAATGCATGCANCCATGGCAGCAATCAGCCTAATTTCACCGGAGTTAGCAAATCTATACAGCTCACGGCAGCCTCTCCAATGCATGCATGGGAGTGGTGAACTGACTCAAATAATAGAGGGATGTGTATCATGCACGCACACACACACATTCTGCGCATGGCTTTGCGCTGCTGGAGAAGTGGTGAAGGCTGGTGTGATACGCAATCAGCTGATATGCACCTTTCTTCACATGGTTGCCTTCCGTCATTATACAGCTTGCTGACCAGAATATTGTGGTATGGTGATGTCACACTATTATGTTGCGGCATTTCCCAGGTATATGGGGCGTGGAAAAATATGAACATTTTTGGGAAAATGTGTTTGTGGGGATTATCAATAGAAAAAGATAGAAAGATACTAGAGTTGCCAAAAGAATTATTTTAAGGTTGGTGATGGGCTGAAAAAGAATACAAGGTTAAAAATTAAAAAAAAAAAAGTAATGGAAAAAATTTTGTATCTTTAGAAAAATTAAATTTTTTTATTTTCAATAGGATAAGCCACACATTTGGGTAATACTTGGCATGTGCAGGGGGTTACTAGGGTATTGTTGCATTGTTAAGTAGGAAACAGGGGAAAGGGTGATGGATGTGATGAGGTTGGTTGGNGGGGGTTACTAGGGTATTGTTGCATTGTTAAGTAGGAAACAGGGGAAAGGGTGATGGATGTGATGAGGTTGGTTGGTGTTGTAGTGAAGTATTTTTGGGAGACTGAAAGTTATTAAGGTGTCATTTTACCTGGTGATAATGGGATGGCCAGGTCAGCATGGTCAGTCGGTAGAGCGTGGGTCATGTCGTCAAACACCCATTGTGGCTGCTTCCCCTGTTAGATTGTGGTGCTGCTATCTTTTATATTTGCTGATTTTTTATGCTCTTCTCATCAGCACAAGGCCAATCAATGACAGTACAACACTTTACTTGTATGTAGAGAATTGGGAAATTATAGGTTAATTAATTGCATCCTGTATTTTCCTGGAACAAAGGTGTAAAACTGCTTTGAAAAAAAAAACCCACCCAGCATAGCTGGTCATTATCAAACTCCATAATTCATAAAAGTAATACCACTTGGCCCAACCCAGTAGATNCCACCCAGCATAGCTGGTCATTATCAAACTCCATAATTCATAAAAGTAATACCACTTGGCCCAACCCAGTAGATGAAAAACTATTTGATATTCATTCTTCACCAATGTTTTTTTGCATAATCAGCTTATTGTACACACAATTCAGTGTTCAATTTCTCTTAACTATTACAAGTATAGAACACTGTCTCATAGAGGAAATGCCACACCAAGTAGAGATGAATGCAGTACCATGAATTGTGCAGAACAGATGTATGCCTGTTATGCATTTGGTTACTATTTCTGGCCAATCACAGCCCTGAACATGTGATATAGGCAGACCACCAGCATGCAAAGGTGTCACTGCCATGCAAAATATGTGGTGGTTGTTGCTGTTTCTCAAGAATGAACAAGATGTTGTAATGCCTTTAAGACATTATCCTACGCAATTTCTTCATACAGGTAAGGGAGTCTTCATCCTAGATCTCTGAACTGCTAATTGGCCCTTTTGCTGTATTGTAGAAGGAACACAATGTGATGCCATGACCGTCGGTCACATTTGGCGAGAGTTGTCCCAGGAAGGAAATGGGCATAGTCGTACCGGCATCAGAAATCTGAGACGGATTTTGGCGTTCACAGATCATTCCATTAGATGCCATGCTGTAGCACACCCACAATCCATGTTTGACAACATTTGGTAAGTGTGGAGGGTGGTTTGGATGCTCTGATATCGGCACGGACAGTCTTGTGCCAATTGGCTGAGGCTGGTGTTTTGTCCAAGATGTCTATTGTAAAGGCTTAACAGCAAACCATCATCACCATAGCTGCTTGGGGTGCAGAATGGATCAGTGTAATCTTCAGCAATGAATCCAGTTTCTGTCTCTGTCTCATTAATAATGAACTAACACTATATGAGAGTTGGCACCAAAATGGCCATTGGGCAGATTCCTCTGCCATTGTCGAGTGCCACACAGCTTGTCACCATGGGGTCATGGTTCTGGGTGCTGTCAGTGCCAACAGCTGCTCACCTGTAGTATTACAAGCACATTAAAAGACCACTGCTATGTTGATAAGATGCTGTAGACTGGGCGCTGCCATATCTGCAGAATATCCCAAGCACACATTTTCAATAGGATAATGTCCAGCCATACAGCTCATATGAACTCCATGCTTTGCAACGTGTGCAGATGCTTCCTTGGCTGGCCCAATCTCCCAATCTCTTGCCAATTGAGAATCTTTGGGACACACATTTGGATGCTGGTGGAATATCTTCCCACCCCATAAATGAGAATTAACTGTGAACTTGGGTCAGCAACACATGACACACGACGCCCCAGGACATTATTCTTACACTCATTGAATCAATGCCACATTTGGTTCAGCAATGTCCAACTTGGAGATCGCNGTCCAGCCATACAGCTCATATGAACTCCATGCTTTGCAACGTGTGCAGATGCTTCCTTGGCTGGCCCAATCTCCCGATCTCTTGCCAATTGAGAATCTTTGGGACACACATTTGGATGCTGGTGGAATATCTTCCCACCCCATAAATGAGAATTAACTGTGAACTTGGGTCAGCAACACATGACACACAACGCCCCAGGACATTATTCTTACACTCATTGAATCAATGCCACATTTGGTTCAGCAATGTCCAACTTGGAGATCGCACTACCCATAATTCATTCTCTAGAGCCTTATTTACGTATATAAAAATTAAATGATTGGTTCTGCACTTATTTGGTTATCTGGGCATGCAGTTTGGTCTGTTTTTGAGCATTCCTTCATGGTGTGTCATTTTCTCCATCAGGCAGTATATGTGTGTTACCTGCATTGAAGATTTTTTAGTACTGTACAAAATATATAAATACAATGTTTATATATTTGCATTTTATTGTTTGTGGATATGCAATATGCAGAATACTGACTGAATTAGTTATTATTACTTATTGATCACTTTGAATGGCACCCTCAAATATATGTAGCTGTTTGTGTTCTGTGATGTCTCATAGCAAATATCAAATTTTTTATTCAAATGTCAGTCACCCTCCAAGCCAATTCACAACTCTTTGTTTGGCAGGTTGTTTTGTAAGTTTATGATAGCTTATAAATTATGTATTTTATTGTGTCTTATAGGAGAGTACAGCAATGTTGAGCTGGAAGAACTTCTCATGTGGGTAAACACAAGCACAAGTCCGGCAGCTGTGTTTGCAGGTCCAATGTCTATAATGGCTAACTTGCTTTTATCTACTCGAAGACCAGTTGTTAACCATCCACATTATGAAAATGCTGAATTAAGGTAATTAATACATTTAGCATAATATTTTGCTCTATTCTTATTGCAGCATATACATATATGTGTGTGAGCATGTGTGTGATCCTTGCATTCATGTTTGCTCCTAGTGAATTTACCCTGTAGGCAGTTCTTTAAAGACACCAATGCTTCAACACCATATGAGTGTGTTGTCATAATACTTCAAATAAGAGAGTTGTGTGCATTCAAAAAAAGGCAAATTGTAGGGCCCATAAGGTTGGTAAGCTTGTCTCAACAGCAAGGTTATTTTAAAAGGAACAAGTAGTTCAAACAACCAGGAACAAGGAAGGAATCAACCTTGGCCTTATTTGAGTAATCATCCCAGCATTCACCTCGAATGATTTGGAAAAACAATGGAAAATTGAATNATCAACCTTGGCCTTATTTGAGTAATCATCCCAGCATTCACCTCGAATGATTTGGAAAAACAATGGAAAATTGAATGATTTGGAAAAACAATGGAAAATTGAAATCAGGATATTTCTGGTGATTCTATAGTAATTGTTGTTGGTATAANGAATGATTTGGAAAAACAATGGAAAATTGAAATCAGGATATTTCTGGTGATTCTATAGTAATTGTTGTTGGTATAAAATTAACTGTGTTAAAAGTTTCTTGGCCCACTGTTCACGATATAATTTTAAGTGGAAACATCATGGAAGTTTTTGTCCAAAGCATCACTCTGGTAAGCCCAAGAAAGTAATTTATTGGGACTAGCAAACTCTGAAATATGTTGTGCAGACCTGCTTTCAGACAGCCATATCACTATGGCAGAGGAATTCTGTTGCAGCACTGGTATGGATGCCACTGATAGAACTTCCAAACAATAGTGTTACCTCTTGGTTTTCATGGCTATATTGCTGTCAGGAAGCCACTGATCATATGCACCAAATCCCAGGTTTTTTTTCCTCCATTATCATAATTGGACTGTAGAGCAGTGAATGAGGGTCACATGGAGATGTGAGCAATGGTACAGGGCAAGTCATCTGAAGTGCCCTGATTTTAATTTTTCTGGTTGCTTAACTATTTAAGAATAGATACATTTTTTGTTTGTGATCTCAGTGTCCTTCGCTATGTATTTAAAATTCAATACCAGTGATCATTTATTTGTATCATGTGCAGTTTATAAATGGTTGTAATCTTAAAATCATGGCTCCTAGTAATTTTGGTATTTGCAAGTGTTTGTAGAAACAGTGATATACTCAACTGTTAATTCTATGATCTTTCCCAGTTCCTGGGAAAAGGGTTTGGACAGATTTCGAACCACCCTCAATTGTTACATGTGAAAATTTCATTAAAATAGTGCTTAAGCCTTTTTAAACTGCTTTANAGATTTCGAACCACCCTCAATTGTTACATGTGAAAATTTCATTAAAATAGTGCTTAAGCCTTTTTAAACTGCTTTAATGGCAACAACTTTGCATAACTGTTACATTTTTAAAATCAAAACCAGCCAATTTCAAGACCTAAAAAATTCTAAAAATTGTGTTTAATTTTTTTTACCATGAATTCTATAATCGGTTTTCTCTTATGCAATATCAACACAATTTTTAAATTAAATATAAATGTAATTTAATAGGCAGACATTCTCCAAATAAAATGATACTACAAACCTGCGTANAGATTTCGAACCACCCTCAATTGTTACATGTGAAAATTTCATTAAAATAGTGCTTAAGCCTTTTTAAACTGCTTTCATGGCAACAACTTTGCATAACTGTTACATTTTTAAAATCAAAACCAGCCAATTTCAAGACCTAAAAATTTCTAAAAATTGTGTTTAATTTTTTTTACCATGAATTCTATAATCGGTTTTCTCTTATGCAATATCAACGCAATTTTTAAATTAAATATAAATGTAATTTAATAGGCAGACATTCTCCAAATAAAATGATACTACAAACCTGCGTANCAATTTTTAAATTAAATATAAATGTAATTTAATAGGCAGACATTCTCCAAATAAAATGATACTACAAACCTGCGTACACACAGTTCTGTACATAACACACATGAAGGTTATTTTTGAATACCAATGTATACTGCGAGGGTCAGTGCCCTATGATCTTCCCTGTGGGTAACTGATTCATAAGGTATACTTGACCTCCCGTTTTCGCTAAAAATGTTTAAAACGTCAAGTGGCATGTTAATTTTACCAAGCACAAAGTCCATTTTCAGTAACTTCGTGCAGGAAATTTAGAGGTTGTGTTAATAAAATATGAATCTTTTTCAATAGATAAAAGTCTTTTAACTTAACTGATACCCTGGAAGGGCATATATAGCACCCTTTTATCACCAAACGGCATCTAACGGGGAAAATCAGATGATGTGTTTATGAATTATTATTTATTGAAGGTTGTAAAGAAACAACTCCTTCTGACAGCATTTATTCACTGCTGTTGTACACTTTAAATTTAATAATATAATCACTTCAAAATGCAGACGTCTACCAAATAAAATGGTTGCTACTGTGCCATCGTACATGTAAAGCTGTCTGTAAACATCTGACTAGGAGGAATAAGTTTTTGTTTCTGTTGTCTTCAGCTGATACTGGACAGTCAAGGCCAGCACGACCTCATTTTCTCCCCGTACATAGGTAACGAGGAGGGAGGTAGTTGCCTAGCAACCAGCGTGGCATCCTCATACCATCCCACTCACGATCAATTAGCTGAGAGTGACAGGAGCCTGTGAAGGGGCAGGAACTTTCCTTGCTCTGTGCTGCTCCAGCAATGTTCCCCTCATCATCATTCCTCACACATTATTAAGGCACTCTTTCTAAAACACCTTNCTCTGTGCTGCTCCAGCAATGTTCCCCTCATCATCATTCCTCACACATTATTAAGGCACTCTTTCTAAAACACCTCTGCCACAATTTGTGAGTTTTAGTTTTTCATATCGTGGCTTACCAACAATTAAGTGCATTAACATTACAACATTTATATTTTATCACCAGTAAACATTTTTTAATCAGTTTTGATTGTAAAAATGGCAGTCATGAATGGAAAAGATTTTTTATGACATTGGAGGAGGGTGTAGACAGAGACAATGCTTGCTGTGGTGGTGTGTATTTAGATCCGACCTACTTCCGAGAAGTACAGTGTTCATTTTAAATTAGTAGTTNAATGCTTGCTGTGGTGGTGTGTATTTAGATCCGACCTACTTCCGAGAAGTACAGTGTTCATTTTAAATTAGTAGTTTCTTTTTTCATCCTGTAAGACCACATAGATGTACGTACAGTACAAAAATATAACATTATGTACACTGGAGAACCAAAAAAAAACTGGCATAGGCGTGCGTATGCAAATAACAGAGGTATGGAACCAATCAGAGTAACGCAATGCAGTCGGCAGCACATATATAAGACAACAAGCGTCTGGCAAGGTTGCTAGATCAGTTACTGCTGCTACAATGGCAGGTTATCAAGATTTAAGTGGGTTTGAACGTTGTGTTATAGTCGGCGCACGAGAGATGTAACATAGCATCTCCGAGGTAACAATAAAATTTGGATTTTTGTTTACGACCATTTCACGAGTGTACCGTGAATATTGGGAATCCTGTAAAACATCAAATCTTCGACATCTCTGCGGCCGGAAAAAGATTGTGAACAAACGGGACAAACGACGACTGGCGAGAATCATTAAACGTGACAGACGTGCAGCCCTTTCTCAAATTGGCACAGATTTCAATGCTGGGCCATCAANGCTCTGTGCTGCTCCAGCAATGTTCCCCTCATCATCATTCCTCACACATTATTAAGGCACTCTTTCTAAAACACCTTTGCCACAATTTGTGAGTTTTTAGTTTTTCATATTGTGGCTTACCAACAATTAAGTGCATTAACATTACAACATTTATATTTTATCACCAGTAAACATTTTTTAATCAGTTTTGATTGTAAAAATGGCAGTCATGAATGGAAAAGATTTTTTATGACATTGGAGGAGGGTGTAGACAGAGTCAAATGCTTGCTGTGGTGGTGTGTATTTAGATCCGACCTACTTCCGAGAAGTACAGTGTTCATTTTAAATTAGTAGTTTCTTTTTTCATCCTGTAAGACCACATAGATGTACGTACAGTACAAAAATATAACATTATGTACACTGGAGAACCAAAAAAAAACTGGCATAGGCGTGCGTATGCAAATAACAGAGGTATGGAACCAATCAGAGTAACGCAATGCAGTCGGCAGCACATATATAAGACAACAAGCGTCTGGCAAGGTTGCTAGATCAGTTACTGCTGCTACAATGGCAGGTTATCAAGATTTAAGTGGGTTTGAACGTTGTGTTATAGTCGGCGCACGAGAGATGTAACATAGCATCTCCGAGGTAACAATAAAATTAGGATTTTTGTTTACGACCATTTCACGAGTGTACCGTGAATATTGGGAATCCTGTAAAACANGCAGCGCCTATATAAGACAATAAGCGTCTGGAAAAGTTGCTAGATTGGTTACTGCTGCTACAATGGCAGGTTATCAAGATTTAAGTGACTTTGAACGTATTGATATGGGTTTTCGGAGCCAAAGGCCCACTCATGTACTGTTGTTGACTGCACGACACTAAGCTTTACGCCTCGCCTGGGCCCGCCAACACCGCCATTGGACTGCTGATGACTGGAAACACATTGCCTGGTCTGGCGAGTCTCGTTTCCAATTGTATTGGGCGGATGGACGTGTACGGGTATGGAGACAACCTCATGAATCCATGGACCCTACATGTCAACAGGGGACTGTTCAAGCTGGTGGAGGCTCTGTCATGATATAGGGCGTGTGCAGTTGGCTTGAAATGGGACCCCTGATACGTCTAGATATGACTCTGACAAGTGACAGATACGTAAGTATCCTGTCCAATCACCTGTACCCATTCATGTCCATTGTGCATTCCGACGAACGTGGACAATTCCAGCAGGACAATGCGACACCCCACACGTCGAGAGTTGCTACAGAGTGGCTCCAGGAACACTCTTCTGACTTTAGACACTTCCATTGGCCACCTTAATCACCAGACATAAAAATTATTGAGCATATCTGAGATGCCTTGCAACGTGCTGTTCAGAAGAGATCGCCACCGCCTCGCACTCCTATGTAGGGTCGCCGCAAGCACGCAGAAGTGCAGCAAGACAATGTGGCAAGGACTCGACTAATGTCTGAAGGTATGCACGAGGCAATTCACAAATCCATAGGAGTGCAAGAAATTGAAAGAGGAAATGACAGTGATTATAACATTCATATGAAATTCATATGACATCATATAGCATTCACTGAATTGAATTCAATAAAAATTTAAGATAATATGAAAAAAAATTTGAATGTATGGAAGAGCCTTATAATATTTTATTTTCTATAAAATACGAGTGTAAAGTTAACGTAGCTAAAAAAAATTTACCGAGTTTACTCACATCTGTATGAACAGCGACATATTTATCACATTTCATTCTTTCAGGGAAGCGAAAGCTTTTCAATTTTCTATAATTTAAATATAATTTCTGTACGAGCAAAGTTTTTCACTGCTCCAGCCAAACAGTATGCAATTTAAAGTGATATTGCCTCATAAGAGAATAATCAAAAAGCAATACCGTCTCGTGAAAAACGTTAAACTAATTTTATTACAAGAAAATGTCTTTTATAATATCAAGGAATTAATTGAATTTATGGATGGCAAATATTAATTATAGAATGCTATGATTTTCTTGATTGTTTTATAGTTCACTGTGAACTATTAGTTATATTATGAATGAATGTGTTTAACTTTTATATGATAACATTATTTCTATACAGGAAGTAATGTCGTAAAATTTTAATGGTTACGAGTCCTTTTATGTATATTGTTAATTTTGTTTTGTTTATTCCTACAAAACTTTGACATCTCCTATACTACATGTATGTAGATAATCCTATAATACCATACTGTGAGTATTGTTATAAATATCTTGCAATGGAGTCAAGTGCTGTTAGTGACAGTGATTCAGATACCTTGACTAATTTTCCTTTAAAAAGGAAAAGGTATAAAATAACCTTTCACCACCCTAATGTTGAGTTTATATAAAGCATGCGAGGTACCAGATAATGGACCTTGGAAAATAAGTAACATTTAGATAATAAGTCAACTGATTTTCCTTCAAGATGCAAGTGAAAATGTAGCTTGCACATGCTAAAAGCTACTCAGCGTGTCATGTTAAGGATTTTTTTTTTTTGTCACAAGGGGAGGGCTTATATGTTTATGTAGGGCATAATTTCTCTCGAAAGACTTCAAAACATTAAAATTAACCAATATTTCATTAAAACATGTTATTTTTGCTCTACAAACGATTNGCTACAAAACTTTGACATCTCCTATACAACATGTATGTAGATAATCCTATAATACCATACTGTGAGTATTCTTATAAATATCTTGCAATGGAGTCAAGTGCTGTTAGTGACAGTGATTCAGATACCTTGACTAATTTTCCTTTAAAAAGGAAAAGGTATAAAATAACCTTTCACCACCCTAATGTTGAGTTTATATAAAGCATGCAAGGGACCAGATAATGGACCTTGGAAAATAAGTAACATTTAGATAATAAGTCAACTGATTTTCCTTCAAGATGCAAGTGAAAATGTAGCTTGCACATGCTAAAAGCTACTCAACGTGTCATGTTAAGGATTTTTTTTTTTAGTCACAAGGGGAGGGCTTATATGTTTATGTAGGGCATAATTTCTCTCGAAAGACTTCAAAACATTAAAATTAACCAATATTTCATTAAAACATGTTATTTTTGCTCTACAAACGATTGAATATGGATGCAATTTTTGACTTTTTGGAGTTCAAAGTCAATCAAAATACATCATACTTGATGTTACAAATGCGTGGATCTTTAGAGTCGATTCACTGAAACAATTTGCCTGTATTTAACAAATATGACGGGTAATTTTTCCACTAAAACTGTGCAAAAAATGGCTTTAAAAAAAATTGTTACTCAATTTTCTCGTACAATGGGCAGGGGTGGGTCAAATTCGATCTCCAAAATAAAACTACACATCCAAAGTACCTGTCATTTTCCTGGGAACCCTGAATGGTTGTAATTATGAGTTATTATGACTGTACGTTAATTGGTATCAGTATGTGGTTAGTGTGTTCTTTAATAAATATAAAGTTTGATTTTTTTTTTTTTAGGCGAAGAACTGTAAATGTTTATTCAGCATTTAGTCGAAAAAGACCAGAAGAAGTTTACACAATTCTGGCAAATATGCAAGTTGAGTATCTCGTTTTGGAAGATTCGTGGTGCTTCAGAAGGCCAAGGTTAGTATCATGGTGTTCACTGTTTCATTTTCTGCTCATAGATGTAGTTCTCCTTTTATTACATCAGTAAGAATTTTTCTTTGAAAAAGTATTTCAGTAAAACTCTCTTGTAATGTTCCCATTTATAATGTTTTCCCATCTATAATGTAAGTTTTTCTGGGTTTAACAGTTTCTCTGTAAGCACAATGTTAAACATTCCCTCAAATAATGTTTTCACTTTTCCTAAAATAATTGTATAATGTAAGTGTTTCCTGTTGAAAATGTTATTTCTTGTTGCCAAACAATTTTATATAACTTCAGTTACAACTTCTTTCATAACTGAAATACATTTTTTGTTTAAGTGGTATTTATTCTATTTGACTCACTGAAGGTGCAGATAAGCTACCATGAAGTGGTTGGACACTAAGATTCTAGTCATCCTTTCCTCTGGGAATATACTTGTGGTTATATTTGTACTCAAACTTCATTTGTATGTATTCATCTATGGAATCTTTGTGGGCAGTTTTTGAAGTGAATTTTATGCACCCTGGAAGAATTCTGTAAATAACATTTGCATAATATGTAAAGTTACAGACAAATTCATGCTCAAAACAGTTTTGTAAAAATTAACGCGAGTGGTGCTAATAAAATTAACATTAACTCAAGACCATCACAGAAAGAGAGTAAAAATGAAACAGCAGTGAAAGTGACTCATTTGCAGGCTCATTAATCATTAGTAGACACCTAAAAAAATAGGTGTTATTTTTCCCAAAAATATGTTTTATTTTTTCGAAAAATAGGTGTTATTTTGGTTAAAAGTAGCTGTTATTTTCTTACTACTAAAATGCAGGTTTCTGCATTAGAATTGCTCCATTTTTTCATGTCCTCTTTATAAAGACATACATAATTTGAGAAATATCACTTTATTCGTAAAACCTGAAATTGGCAGTGTTATTCCTATTGAAAAGCAGTGTTTTTTACCAATTATTTCCTTGCAAAAATACCAAACTCCCAGAGAAAATACAGCCATGTTTTTAAGACAATACCACTAGTTTACTTTATCAACAGACAACATTGAAAACCATTTCACATTTTCTTACTTAAGATTTTGTATTCTGCCTGACACCTGGAACAACAGTCACAATGCACTGGCAAGGGCATACTGTTTCATGAAGACATTAATGTAAACAATTTAAACACAATTATAAAAGCACTGTTTAAAAGAATTAATAAAAGTGCATTGCACAAACAAAAAAAAATTAGAGAAATCTACCTTTATGTTTTTAACTAGCAAATTTTTTCGTTAGGCCCTCTTAGAAAACTTTTTTTTGTTCAAAACGTGTCATTTTTTACCGCACATATTTACAGAGAATATTATGGTAAAAAATATAGTTAGCTGGAAGAATACAAGATTAAAATACATGATAATTCAATTTACAAATAAATTCTACATAAATAAATGCATAAAACACATTTTTGACCGCCGTACCGCTTTGTAAAAAATTAATAATTACAGAATAAAAAGTGAAGATGGTTTGAATGTAAACAAACTCAGCAAGCTAGTTGGTGTGAATTCCATAGATAACGTGGTGCTTGGTAGATGTGAACACCACAACTGCGGGGTTTCCTAGTGAGCAAATAAACTTTTGCAGGGCCGTGCACTAGAATGTACACTCAAAGTGTCTCATCATCACTTACGCTCATGTTATTTATGGCCGTAAACACACGTTGCTGAAAGTAAAACATGTTTTTGTTAATGGTGATAGTCTCATATGCAAAATCACGCAAAATACGTTGTAAGAAGCAACTATGTGACATAAAACAATAATTTGCAATAATACTACAAGCTTTTGTACAATTCATGAAGTACAGCTAGAATTCTCAAAAATAGTCATTTTTAATTTTTTGTGAAAAAATTTGCATTTATATAGTATGCTAAATTTTCGTGTGTCTACAGCAGTGACGAAAATTTCATCTAAACTCATGTGCTAATTTACATTCTGATTCCTGTCAAATATTCTCTAGCCACGTGTATTCTATGGTCGTCAAGGCCTTGTAATAATTTCCGCTACCTTATTTTTGAACTGTGTACGTGAAAAAAAATGATGGAACGGGTGTGTCGTTCAAAGAAAGCTACAAAATGTGATCCACGAATTATTGAAATTTTCAACATGCAAAAATAACTAATTGCTGCAACGAAGACGGCGGACGTTTGGTAAACAGTGCGACGAGTATTCCTAAGCTCAACCACAAAATGTGATATAACATTCATTGTGTAACACTCATTCTGCAAATATAGGTTTAGTTTCAAGTAAAAGTCAGTGTAAATTTTAAAAATAGCTTTATTTGAAGTAAAACAGGAAAAATCGCTTTATTCGCACTAAAATGCTAAAATTTGTGTTATTTTTCATTTTATCGCAAATGCTATTTTTTCAGGTCTCTAATCATTAGTTATCCAGTGTCTAGGAAATAGAACTAGGAGAATAATTGCTATGAAAGAATGATTTAGTAAATAATTTTGTGTGTTTATTCAGGTCTTATGTTTATAACTATTTAATTTTATATTAATTCGTTGGCCCTTCTGAATTTTTATATTTCCCTATTATTATGTTTTCCTGCTTATAACGCTATTTTCTCCACTGGATAACATTATAAAAAGATTCTACTGTATTTTTGTGTTGTGGTCTGAGAAAACATGTCACGCATCTTTGGAACACATTTTTCATTTATAAACTTATACCATCTTTTAGTTCAAAATTTGAACTACCTACATATTGAGGAAACAGAGTGTTAGGCGTGAAAGAATACAAGAAACAAGTTTTAAATAAAATTTTGCATTGCAAAAAAAAAAATATTGATGTCATGAATGCTAAATTGGCATAAAAAGAGATGTGATAATTTATTTTTCCCTTCTACTNAAAAAAAAAAATATTGATGTCATGAATGCTAAATTGGCATAAAAAGAGATGTGATAATTTATTTTTCCCTTCTACTTGTGTTTAATTTTAGTAGAATAATCCAGGCAAATGGGCTACTATTTTTTTAGGAGAAGAAATAAATTTGTGTGTTTATCAGGGGATTGTTATTCTTTTAGCTGAACAGATTACAGTAGATCCATGATTTTGCAAGGTGCCATGCGGTTCCCAGAACGACTTTGTGAGTGAGTGAGAGAGTGAGTAAGTGACGAGATTTGTTTGACTCTTAACATCAAGGTCTTGAGAGCCAATGAGGGTGAAGCAAGGTGAGAATGAAGCAGCACCAGATTGCAAGGATGTGGGAAACAGGAGATCCCCAAGAAAACCCGCCGACCAGCGGCATTGTCTGGCAGGATACTCATATGCGAAAATCTGAGGGTGACTCTGCCTGGAATCAAACCTGGTTTCACATGGTGGGAGGCGAATAGTCTGACCACTACACCACCCTAATGACTTTGTAAAATATATACCCTCATAAAACCAAAACTGACTACTATTGGCACTTATAAAAAAATTCTTAATTTATTTTAAAGTTCATTTTCTCAGTAAAGTCCTTGCATAGCCATCTATAGCATTATATCAACATGAGTTTTAAATTAAATGTTAATTTAATTCAATAAGTAGATGTCTTCTGAACAAAATTATAGCCCAGAAGTGTACATTTGACATCCCTTTATCACCAAATAATGCGTAAATAACAAGCCCATGGCAAGCACAAATGGAATTGAATGGGAAATTGGAGAATGTGGTTTTGAATTAGTAATTAGGTAAGCTTATAAAAAAGGAATCTTAATGATTTTATTTATGTACCCCTGCATAATAAAATCAAACGTTTTTAAAATGATACGTTATTTATTATCACTTTACAGGATAGATGTTTCTAAAATAAACCTGTAATCTTTATACATGCAATATCCACGTGTGCNTATTTATTATCACTTTACAGGATAGATGTTTCTAAAATAAACCTGTAATCTTTATACATGCAATATCCACGTGTGTTCGGCACTGCATATATACCAGGTAATTAATTTAACTTAAAAACTACAGAATAATGCAAAATATATGCATTGTGCAACAGAAAGTGTTCAAATAAACCCTCACTATTTTTGAGGCTGCAATTCGAGCCCACAAAAGTTAATTCACCTCGCCCCATCAAAGGAGGGGGAGAGGGAATCTTTGAAATTTTAAATGAGAACCNGAGCCCACAAAAGTTAATTCACCTCGCCCCATCAAAGGAGGGGGAGAGGGAATCTTTGAAATTTTAAATGAGAACCCCCAATTTTTATTGTAGATTCATATTATACATCAATATGTATGACATATTTATTAGAAACTGTTTTTTTTGCTATTTGTTGAAGATGGCGCTCTAATTAGTGCAAATTTGGTTAACTTTGGTTTTGTCAATTGGTAATAGCCACATTTCATTCCAGAAGAAATCTGCTATACGTACAAAAACGTTTGTATATTAAATATGTTGTTTGACTCGTGATAGATGGCACTACTCAAAGCGAGAAGTGGGTAAGCTGTTTTTGTATTATGCTTCAGTGCTGAAGAAACATAACCTTCATGAGTCAAATCATGTAAATAATGTTTACAGAGCGTCCACTTACCTCTCACCATCAGGATGCTTGTATTTGGTGAGACCACTTGCCTCTCACCATCAGAATGGTTGTATTTGGTGAGACCCCTTGCCTCTCACCATCGGGGTGCTTGTATTTGGTGAGTCCCCTTGTCTCTCACGATCAGGGAGCTTGTATTTGGTGAGTCCCCTTGTTGTTCACCATCAGGATGCTTGTATTTGGTGAGACCACTTGCCTCTCACCATCAGAATGGTTGTATTTGGTGAGACCCCTTGCCTCTCACCTAGCCCCACGAACATAAACCACTCAGGGGAACAGAGAGTCGATCAGGGAGCTTGTATTTGGTGAGTCCCCTTGTTTTTCACCATCAGGATGCTTGTATTTGGTGAGTCTCCTTCTCTATCACAATCAGAGTGCTTGTATTTGGTAGTCCCTTGCTTCTCACCTTCAGGGTGCGTAATCTAAATGTTCAAAATGATGGCCTCCAACTTTGACGCATTTAGTAATACATATTTCAAATGATGGTACATAATGCAGAAGTATGTCTACATCAATTTGTTCATAAGCATTTCCAATTCATTAGATCATGTTGTGGGTTGTTGGCACTTTGAGATGTAACATATATTTGAGGAAACCCCACAATAAGAAATATAGTGGCCGTAGGTCCGCAATCTGGAAGGCCAATTTACCGGACCATGTCTATCAATCCAGCAACCATTATAATAGCAATCTAATATCTCCCGTGCTGCTGTAAAATGTGCTGGAGAACTGTAATGTTGAAACCACATCATCAGCATTGTTCGAGGCTTAGGTCTTCAAGCAATATCAGTAGGTCATCTCGCAGAAAGTTGCTGTATTTTACACAGTTCAAGAAACCCTCAATGAACTAGGAACCAATGAGTTTGTGGCCTGTGATACCACACCAAACTTCTACAGATCACGGATACTGAAGTTCAACTAGATGCAACCAGTGTGGGTTTCCCACTCTCTAATAATGCATGTTGTGTCTATTAAAACCTCACCGTGGTTCATGAAAGTCAACTCATCTGAGACCATTGCCTTGCAAAAAAATCCATGTTTTGTTGTTTTTGTTGCAATGCACATTGATAAAATGTTATCCAGTTCTGGAAATCATTTTAATGTAGTTCTTGATGCATAACCACATATANATATTTGAGGAAACCCCACAATAAGAAATATAGTGGCCGTAGGTCCGCAATCTGGAAGGCCAATTTACCGGACCATGTCTATCAATCCAGCAACCATTATAATAGCAATCTAATATCTCCCGTGCTGCTGTAAAATGTGCTGGAGAACTGTAATGTTGAAACNGTCTATCAATCCAGCAACCATTATAATAGCAATCTAATATCTCCCGTGCTGCTGTAAAATGTGCTGGAGAACTGTAATGTTGAAACCACATCATCAGCATTGTTCGAGGCTTAGGTCTTCAAGCAATATCAGTAGGTCATCTCGCAGAAAGTTGCTGTATTTTACACAGTTCAAGAAACCCTCAATGAACTAGGAACCAATGAGTTTGTGGCCTGTGATACCACACCAAACTTCTACAGATCACGGATACTGAAGTTCAACTAGATGCAACCAGTGTGGGTTTCCCACTCTCTAATAATGCATGTTGTGTCTATTAAAACCTCACCGTGGTTCATGAAAGTCAACTCATCTGAGACCATTGCCTTGCAAAAAAAATCCATGTTTTGTTGTTTTTGTTGCAGTGCACATTGATAAAATGTTATCCAGTTCTGGAAATCATTTTAATGTAGTTCTTGATGCATAACCACATATAGGGATGCAATTTATGATGATTTAGTATTCTCCACACACTAGCTTGGGATATTGTGCTACCGCAAACTAATTCATGAGTGTTCGCATGGGGGTAATGGTCCACCGCAGCTAACAGTGCCACTTGATTATTTTCTCCAGTGACTGTTGCTCTACGCATCCTTTTTAGGTTGCACACTTCTGCCGGTAGTAAACTTTTTGACAACTCAGGAAAGCAAAGTGCACGACTGCACCCTGTCTGGAAATGCTCAGCATAAAGAATTACAGTATTATTGATGTTTCGAACACATTCATCATAAATCTAAATCATATCTTTTTTTCACTTGTATAGATAAATATGCCATGCAAAAGCACCCATAATTAAAATACGTCATAAACTAAACATCAAACATATATCAAGGATATCTGCCTCCAGCAGATTTAAGAATGTGGTAGTTCAAACCACCGATGCATGTTGGGGATTCCAATAACAAAAACAAGGAAATACAGCAGAAGCGAAAACTGGTTTCTTAAATAACACACCATGGACAGAGGCACAGATGATGTACAGTTGAGTTATCACGAAAGAGATATTAANACTGGTTTCTTAAATAACACACCATGGACAGAGGCACAGATGATGTACAGTTGAGTTATCACGAAAGAGATATTAATGTTCAATTTGACCTGCAAAACAGAGAGGGATACGAAAATGGGTTAAGAGCCAGGTGCATGGTTGTGTCATGTGGTGGAACATGGTGCACCTACCACATGCTGTATTTGCAGTATGCACTGTCTCTGATGACATGTCACATGTACATGTTCATTCTAATTGTGAATATTTTACCAAATCGGTTTTCTTGGGGTAAATCTGCCTTCCAAGACTCCCACCAAATCTGCTCTTGCTTTGTGAGGTGCCACCAAACTTAGCATAGAGTGCACACTCAAAGTGTAAGCACGTAACTTTTGACCCCTGCACTATTCAGTGCACTAAATGAAGGTCTCTAGTACAGGAAAGAAAGACAATTGTGGATATGGTTAAGTTTGGATCCACAGATCTGAAGGATGCCAGGTTGTCAAACGCTTCTCCCCGTGGTGTGGAAGGGGCAACGAAGCCGATAAGTCGGCTTGGAACCTCCTGGTGTGCTGCTAAAAAAGGACTGATGCAGCCCCTGTATGGCGTCAGTCTGACCCTGGCATGGTGAAGCCGTCAGTTGGGGGAAGCAACCTAGCTAGTGAGGAGAAGTGTCCTCCCCTGCCTCTCCCCAGGCGAAGAAGAGACAGTGTCTCTGCTGCCACAAGCCACTTGAAGGCTGAACAGATGGTGTGTGAGGGAGCAGTTTCTTTTCTCCTGCGTACCGGCAGGGAAGTTTCTTCTGCGGCAGAGTCCTTTTGGCAGAGATGTAGTGGGGAATCTGTGTAATTTCTATGTTAATGTAAATAAGGCTTCACTCTTAAATGTTGGGACAAACATGTCTCTATTAGGTTTGCTTTTGTTTTTTTCAAACAAAGTTCGTTTCATTCTTTCAGACACTGGATTTTGTTGAAGTGTGTAGGACATGGCATATTCTGTCATGATTCCTTTACCCTTGCGATAATTCCTGTAACTGCNGGATTTTGTTGAAGTGTGTAGGACATGGCATATTCTGTCATGATTCCTTTACCCTTGCGATAATTCCTGTAACTGTCAAAGATAAACTCTCTGCCATTATGAGAGTACTCTTTTGGTTCTATGTTAAAACTGAGTTTTGAATGTTATGAAGTTGATAACAGTCTGTGAAACCTCATTTTTCGATTTCTCTCCTCATTTGGTAGTTGATTGATTGCACCACATACATCTGAATAGGTAGTCTCTCCAACATTCTCTAGTGACATTTCATGGGAAATAAATTAAGAGTCTGTTTATTTTTTCTTCTACATAATACTACATTTATTCTCACTACAGGGTAAACCCATTTCTTTGAGCCATTTTTGCCACAAACCACAACACTGAGATTACAGTTTTGGTATGCAAACTCAAAACTTTACACTTACAGTTTCCCTTGTGCCATACATTTCATAAAAAAATTTTTTGTAGGTAACTATTGTTGCACAACTCTGGAGTAAAAATCACTGTACAGTCAACTCTCGATTTTCTGGCGGCAGATCAACTGATTTGCGGCCTAACTAGGCCATATTTCCTTTTCATAAACAGTTTATACCTTGTAGACATAAACACAATCTTATTAACATTTGTTTTGGTGTATAAATGATGGTATTATAAACATACCCTTATGAACAGCGCTCGCATTTGGTGATGTGACACTTGGTGAAGGGAAATTGGGGGAGTTGTCTAGCTAGAGTTGTGCTAGCAGAGAAAGGTTTCAGGGGGCAGTTGCCAGTTAATGCATTCAGTACAGGTCCAGTCAGTTTAAAAGTGCAAGAAATCTTTGTCAAGTATTTCAAAATATTTTCCTTTTAAATGCCAATGTAGTATTTAAATTTAATACCAAGCACAACTTGTGCCTGCCGGCCAGTGGTTGGTAACTGTCGCTTGCTGCTAGCTGGCTTCTTTCATCTNGGATTTTGTTGAAGTGTGTAGGACATGGCATATTCTGTCATGATTCCTTTACCCTTGCGATAATTCCTGTAACTGCCAAAGATAAACTCTCTGCCATTATAAGAGTACTCTTTTGGTTCTATGTTAAAACTGAGTTTTGAATGTTATGAAGTTGATAACAGTCTGTGAAACCTCATTTTTCGATTTCTCTCCTCATTTGGTAGTTGATTGATTGGACCACATACATCTGAATAGGTAGTCTCTCCAACATTCTCTAGTGACATTTCATGGGAAATAAATTAAGAGTCTGTTTATTTTTTCTTCTACATAATACTACATTTATTCTCACTACAGGGTAAACCCATTTCTTTGAGCCATTTTTGCCACAAACGACAACACTGAGATTACAGTTTTGGTATGCAAACTCAAAACTTTACACTAACAGTTTCCCTTGTGCCATACATTTCATAAAAAAATTTTTTGTAGGTAACTATTGTTGCACAACTCTGGAGTAAAAATCACTGTACAGTCAACTCTCGATTTTCTGGCGGCAGATCAACTGATTTGCGGCCTAACTAGGCCATATTTCCTTTTCATAAACAGTTTATACCTTGTAGACATAAACTCAATCTTATTAACATTTGTTTTGGTGTATAAATGATGGTATTATAAACATACCCTTATGAACAGCGCTCGCATTTGGTGATGTGACACTTGGTGAAGGGAAATTGGGGGAGTTGTCTAGCTAGAGTTGTGCTAGCAGAGAAAGGTTTCANGGGGAAATTGGGGGAGTTGTCTAGCTAGAGTTGTGCTAGCAGAGAAAGGTTTCAGGGGGCAGTTGCCAGTTAATGCATTCAGTACAGGTCCAGTCAGTTTAAAAGTGCAAGAAATCTTTGTCAAGTATTTCAAAATATGTTCCTTTTAAATGCCAATGTAGTATTTAAATGTAATACCAAGCACAACTTGTGCCTGCCGGCCAGTGGTTGGTAACTGTCGCTTGCTGCTAGCTGGCTTCTTTCATCTNTAATACCAAGCACAACTTGTGCCTGCCGGCCAGTGGTTGGTAACTGTCGCTTGCTGCTAGCTGGCTTCTTTCATCTCTGGCTTTCGGTTAGAGTGGAAGTTGGTAACTAGTTACATTTTTTTCAAGGCAACTTATAACTGACAATTGTAATTGTAACGGAGAAAAAAATATAAGTTACTTTTACTTTACATTTTGCTTAATTATTATGTAGTTTCATCTCATGTACAGCGAGAATAGCTGAAGTAGGGGAAACTTCATGAGTTATGAGTTAAAGAAGCAGGAAGTGCTCGCTTGACGTCTGTCGACATTCCTAGAATAAGTACTGTTACCTACGCTGCCATTTGCCCTGTCCGCTTTGTGTTTATTTTTCTTGCCTTTGAACCATGCCTAATGACTAATGCTTTTGAAATGCCAAAATGGGCATGGACAGTGAAGAAAATTGTTTGTCATTTCCTAAACGTAAAGATTATTTCTTTCTTAATATTTAACATGGCGATCATGCAAATGTTAAAGGTACATGTTTATTACGCATTATCAAATATTTATCTTCATCAAGAACGTCTTCTAACCAGAGGAAACACCTAAATGTAGAATCCCCATAATTTTCTTGGGTGTGTATCATATGTAAACAATAAGGCATTGTTTGAATTGGTACATTTAGTCAAACAAATTGGTTTGTACTTTTATTAATAATTTTCTTATAGCATACTGGTGTTGTGTCTAAATTTAATTTTGAAATGTAGTAATATATATATATATATGNTTAATAATTTTCTTATAGCATACTGGTGTTGTGTCTAAATTTAATTTTGAAATGTAGTAATATATATATATATATGTAATATTTCATGAATTATGTAAATAAGTTACTTTTATTTCTAGGCATTGCAGTCCCTTAAATATATATTTTATTATTTTTTAAAAATCGGCATTTAATGCTTGTTTACATATTGGTAACGAAATGACTACTGAGAGAATCCAAGCATAAAGCTACCAAATCACAAATTACTAAATTACAAGTTGAACAATGTGAACACGGCCAAAGCACATAGTAGAANAGCATAAAGCTACCAAATCACAAATTACTAAATTACAAGTTGAACAATGTGAACACGGCCAAAGCACATAGTAGAAAAATGCACAGAGACGAAATGGCGTGGCTGTTCCTTTGATATTGGTGTACCCATTTCTGATTGGTTGTGCGACTCTCTGAAAATGACCAAGCGAGGTGGCGCAGTAGTTCAAATTTGGACTCACATTCAGGAGGACAGCGGTTCGAATCCCGGTCCGGCCATCCTGATTTCGGTGTTTCGTGGTTTCCCGAAATCACTGCAGGCAAATGCTGGGATGGTTCCTTAACAAAGACCATGGCCAATTCCTTCCCATTCCTTCCCAATCCTTATACCCTAAGGAACTTTCTCTGTCTCTAATAACCTTGCTGTCAACGAGACGTTGAGCCCAACTACCTACCTACCTCTGGAAATGGGCCTTGTGTCAGATTGGCTACTGGGTGCTACAAAATGTTCTCTAATGGCTGAGCTGCTGGCGGGCAAGTTAGTTACCAGGTGCTGGTTAGGGAACAGAGTTCCGACATGTTGCTGGTCGGTGATGCCATTTTGGTAGCTTTTGCTGCTGGAGTTCGTGGAGAAAGGGGCTATTTCACCTTTGTATACTTAAGTACTCTGTGGCCAAAGTTTTCAAAATCTGTTAACTTTTTGATTACTTAGTCACTCCCAACATGTTTTCTTGTATTTTGTACAAAAACTGTCTCAAATGTTTTAGCTGTTACTAAAATAAAAGGTTCTAAATGTATTTCCAGTTGATACAAATAACATATTTTGGAAATCTACAAAATATCATGGCTGTGCTATAATTTCCGTAAGTATTGGGCAAACCAGTGTTTTTGTTTGGCTTTAAGTGAATAAATGTACATAATGTTATTTGGATGCTATGTGAGTACTGGTACTATTTTAATGTAAACATGTGTAAAAAAACGACATAACACTACCATACTTTGGTTATTTTTGATATCTGCAATTTAAACTAATGCTCTAGTGTTATTTATTTTAGAAATAGCCTACCAGAAATCAATTGGATATACATTTTTCATGAAAACTACTGCCAACACAGCACTTCACTCAGTGATTTTAATTCTTATTGACCACAAAATTTGTGTAGTGTTATATATATACATATATGTGTGTGTAAGTTTCATTTAAATCAAAAACATGGTACTTTTAATGTTAACGACAGTATGAATTGCTTGTTATGTATAGTTTTGTGTTTTGGCNTTTAAATCAAAAACATGGTACTTTTAATGTTAACGACAGTATGAATTGCTTGTTATGTATAGTTTTGTGTTTTGGCTTTTCAAAAGAAGTACAAAAAAAAGGAATGTTCTAATTTATTATTGGAAATTTATTTCAGTTTTGGAATACAGTTTTTCTTGTGACTATTTGAACTGTTGTGTAGGGATATTTTAAGAAGCCTGTGTGANTTTAAATCAAAAACATGGTACTTTTAATGTTAACGACAGTATGAATTGCTTGTTATGTATAGTTTTGTGTTTTGGTTTTTCAAAAGAAGTACAAAAAAAAGGAATGTTCTAATTTATTATTGGAAATTAATTTCAGTTTTGGAATACAGTTTTTCTTGTGACTATTTGAACTGTTGTGTAGGGATATTTTAAGAAGCCTGTGTGANATTTCAGTTTTGGAATACAGTTTTTCTTGTGACTATTTGAACTGTTGTGTAGGGATATTTTAAGAAGCCTGTGTGAATAATGCCATTTCAATTTTGTCCGGTTTTAAATATTTCATATTTTTTGTTCAGTGTAAATACTTTAAGTGATATATCCACTGAAAAGAAACTCATCTTATTTTATCTTTTCATTTTGTTAAGTGTGTTGCTAAAACTGAAAGTTAAATTTTTGGTATTATAATCCTTGATACATTTATTACTCTTCTTATACTACTGACACTATTACTACTCAATGGCTTTGCTATTAAACACATAGTTTGTTCAATAAAATATTTTAACATTTAGTATATACAGAGCTGCAGAAGTTTTGTGTAGTGGGGTGTTAGAGTTATGATAATAGGAAATAATTTATGATAAAATGTTACACCTAAAATATCTAAGTACTAAAAAATAATTCCTCTTGTAGAAAAATCATGTGCCTTACTATGTCACTTATTGTATGAATTGTTAGGGAGGAGTCTTATTTAAGAAAATGATTATATTTAATCTAATTCAATAGTTTTATTGTTATAATATTTCCATGTTTCTCAAGGATATACACGTTAGATTTATTCTTGTAATAATGTTATTTACAGCCTACTTTAATAAATATTGTTTGTTTTATATCACTTTAATTTTCAACAGTGTTCTGAGCTTAAGGAAACCTACACATATACAATTCACCTACTGAGTAACGGAGTTCAGTTTAGTTACTTTAAAATTAACACTGAGTTACATTTTATCCAAGAGTAATTAAAGTAGTTTACGTTACTTTACTTTCTAAAGNTTACTTTAAAATTAACACTGAGTTACATTTTATCCAAGAGTAATTAAAGTAGTTTACGTTACTTTACTTTCTAAATTAACTTAACTGTAGTTATTTTAAAAATGTAACTTACCCAACACTGCTTTCACTTATTACATTTCTCCTTTAGCCCGAAATCAATCAATGTTTTTATCCTCCCCTCTATCTCTTATGAATGGAGTTTCATCCTGAACAGGACAGCAGCAAAATATGACAGTGGAGAGGAGAGGCAGTAGCCGGTACCGTAATGTAAGTGAAGGTAGTGAGAAATTTTAGACACAGACTAAGAACAGAACATCATTCTCATGACTTGTTTACTCAACATGTTTATAGACGATATAAATGATTATATACATGCATTTTTCAACTTGCATATTCCACTACTCTAAAAGAAAATTATTTTCAGTGCTGCCATTGTTCTACAATTCATGCATTTTTTTTGCAAAAAAAAAGGTTATAGTGGAAACTTCTCTGCCTTTGCTCAACAAAAAGTAAGCTGTAATGTACTACTTTATGCTTTCCTAGCTCTTCTCTTACACCATTTCCCCACCAGATTGTATGATGTATTTAACTGGGTAGGGAAGAGAAAGGGAAAAAGGAAGGTGAAGTGATAGAAGACAGGATGCAAGGAACATGCAGCAATGCTTAAATCTTGTGTCTTGCTTCTCTGGAGACACATTATGTGGTGTAGTGAATAATTTACATTTACATAATTTTGTAAGCCTATTGCTTTATAAAAAAGTTGAAAATAGATATTACCTTAAACTTTTTTATGGCGTAACCATCAATGTGAAGGTGAACCTTATGATGAAAAAATTAATATATTCAGGCAACCATTTTCCATATAAATACGTTATGTTATTAACAATTTTAATACATAGTTGAACAATTTCTGTGTGGATGCTTTGTTTACATGCTGTAATTTTTTTTTATTGTGTGATGTTAAGCAGTACACATTAAAGTTGCATATTTTTTACATGGAAATGGTGATCTGTATTGGCTGGCATTTACTGCATTTTATAAACAACAAGTTTACTAATTGAAATAAATTGACATTTCATCAATACGTATCTTATTTTCCTGTGACAGTATGTTTCCAAATGGTCTTTGCTCCTGACATTATATTCATATTTATGCAGTGCTGCAGTTTTGAGTTTTTGCAATATTTTGTGAACATACCGCTGGAGACCTGGNCATTATATTCATATTTATGCAGTGCTGCAGTTTTGAGTTTTTGCAATATTTTGTGAACATACCGCTGGAGACCTGGAGTATAATCAACCTGTTAAAATATTAGCATTTCACTATTGTAAAAGTCTTATTTCCCTACGGGAAAGGTAAACGTGAGACATAAATCCATGCTGTGTTCAGCCTATGTGCTGCACTGCAGTCCAGTTTATTTGTTAATTTTAAATTGCTCAGTGGTTGCTTATACACAACTGGTGTATCAGTTTTCTCAGATTACATCACTCTGTTAAGAAAAATTTTTATTTCATCAATAAAACATGTGATTTTTTTTATGTATGAACATGACTTAATGCACACAGTTAGCTAAATGAGTTTTGATTAAATTTTTGCATTTTAAATGTGTGCCTATTAGATCTGTTTTTGGGTTGGCCATGATTTTTATTTACAATACCCATCCTTCCCACCATTACCAATGTTAATTGAGGGTTGACTGCATTTACTTTGATGATGTTTAATTTTGACATTAACAATAAGTTATAAGTTAGGCCTTCTATGATAAGAGCATCTACTGTCACGATTTTATATGCACATCCTAAACAAATAACATCTTTACTATCACTAATTATATCAGAACCATTTGCTACTTAATACAGTGGAACCGCGTTATAACGATAGTCAACAATGGCAAAATAAATTATCGCTATAGCGAGTTATCGTTATAACAAAATTTACCGTGCCCCATAATTTTTTTGTTGTATTTGCACTTGTAGATACTGTGTTTAAAGAACGTCGTAAACTACACATATGCAGTGACAAGTTAGTACAAAAGTTTACGTCTGACAGCAGCATTATGTAATAATCAGCAGACGCGACGTTGCTTCCTCCTCTATTCTTCTTCTCCTCCCCCAAATTTGCGGGGTAGCAGAATGGAGTTAGTTGCCTACCAATCAGCGTACTACTTCACTCATTGTCTCTCTCTCTCTCACACACACAAAGCCTGGAGATCATTGAACTTCCCTCCTTACTTCCCTGTGCCGCCTTCAGCCNTCTCTCTCTCTCTCACACACACAAAGCCTGGAGATCATTGAACTTCCCTCCTTACTTCCCTGTGCCGCCTTCAGCCTTGACTCCTGTCTCACCCCTCTGATCTATTCTCTTTCTCCTCCTGTCTCTTACCCATCTCTCTCGACTCTCTCCACGCTACCTCTTCTCCGGTCTCGCCCTTCTACATTCCCCCCTCTTTCCCTCCTGTGTCTCGCCCTTCTGTCTGCTTCCTTTCTTCTCCTGTCCCTCGTCACTCCTATCTTAGCTCGCCACACCACACTTGTCTCTCGCTCATGCTCACAAAGCAAACAGCAGACTTCCTCCAGTCCAATGTGTAGACACGGTACNACACCACACTTGTCTCTCGCTCATGCTCACAAAGCAAACAGCAGACTTCCTCCAGTCCAATGTGTAGACACGGTACATTTTCGTAACATTTTGTTCCAACTCGCAGACAACACATGTATCTGTTCAAATGTAGCCTTATGGTAGGTTAGAAAAATATTTGGACAATCAGGAATAATATTTTGAAGGAATTGAAAAATGCCAACTTTGAAAACACACTCTTACAACAAATGAAAAACTTATGATTTCAATTTGTTTTACTATAGAAAAGTGAGAATCATCATCATGTGTTTACAATTTGTTTACCTACTTAGGAACAAAATTTACATTACCTTTATTTTTTCACTACTTTTAGTGTGCAGAATTCACTGTTTTGTACACTTGTAGATTGTACTTCACAATTGCATACCATATTTACTCATGTATAGCGCGCCCTTTATTCCCAAAATAAAGGAAAAAAATTTCTGGCATACGCGCTATACACAAAAAAAAATAATGGAACGAGTGGTAGTTGTAAACTGTCCAGAGATGTTTAGAGGGAAATGTAACAGAACAGTCTGTTATCTCTTCTCTCGCTTTTACATCATCACTACTCTCCATTCTC
>NQII01000635.1:0-16512 GCA_002778355.1 Clitarchus hookeri
GGTACAGGTGTGAGCATACCAGCAAGAGGTAAGAGAAGAGTGCAGTTGAAATAAGGTGACTTCAGTCCGGATCATATGTTTACATTAAAAGCACAGATAATGAATGTTTGATGGAACTGAGCTGACTGTTTAATGTGTTGGCTGGGATGTTGTGTTGTAACAGCACTTTTCTATAAGTGCTACAAGCAGGAAACGCTGAGTTGGCAGTGGCACAATGACAATATTTATTGCTGCCATCCAACAGTCAGAAGTGTGTTGTCAGTCAGCAGTATTACCATGTGCAGATGGACAGAGTGGTCTCTTAGTGTTTGGTAGGAAAACCTAACCTGGCATCAGGACAAGTTCACAGCTGAACTTTTTCTCGGGAACTGGAGCGTTTCTCTTAAAAACCATCAATTTGCCTCAATCTGTTCATAACTGAGGGGGGGAAAAAACCCCCAGTAATTAACATGTCTGTAGGCTATATAGACCCTTGCAGTGTGTGAACTTTTGTCTAAAACATGAGAGACAATAGGAAGGTACGTACCAAATTTGGAAGAAAATAGGTGTTCTTTAGCTCTGTGGCAAAGCCTATAGCTGACCACATCAACCAACATGCTTACTATGAGAGACTGGAGATTTAAAAGCATGTTTGGATCAAACAAGCTTAAAGGAAATGACAGCATGTTACCAATTTGCTTTCTTCATCCCGCACCTGTGTTGAGTCCGCTCCATGCAACCTGCTATACGATACTGGTCTCATCTGAAGTGGCTCTGGCCTCAACAGAAAGCCAGCAAAATTTCAACCCTAGAAATACGTGAAAGCTCCTTTGTCAATGAAGCATCACAACTGTAAAATAAGGTCCAAGCTACCAGGAGGCTATAAGAAACTGGCGTGCTATCCTCGCTCATTCTGGTGAATCAAGTGCCACCCAGTTCTTAGTGCTGTGCGAGTTGTGCACTGATGGTCAGCCAGTTGTGCTCTGGTGCAAACATGTGCGAGTGTAGTCTATTTCATATAAGAACTCCTTTTTTTTGACAGATTGTGTGGAAGTAGTAACCAGTAAAAAAAAACAGGCTACATATCCTTACGCCTCCACGTGGTTTTTCCATCTAACTTTCAAAACATGTTTTGCCTGTAATAATGGACATCGATGAGACATTAAGCCTACCTACTTACATCAAAACATGTCGTCAAGCTGCTCATGCATAGATGAGAAAATAATTGATTTCACTGTAGAATTTTTTATTGCTGTAACGGATATACGTTGATTAAGATCCATAGTTTATTCACTTGAAAATTGTTTTTGAAAATTGCAGCTTTCTCGCCCAGTAAACAGAAATAATGCTTCATAATGCTCATTGAAAATTAACTTTATTATAGTCTTAGTTTGATTTGTGAGGGTTATACATATGCTTGTAATCTTACTACAATTTTTATGTCAAATCCATTCTTATGGTCGCAATATATCTGAAACATTATCCATATTGAAATTTAATATCCCAAACACTTGAAATTTTATTCTAATCAAAAGACTGAATTTGCATTTGCAACTTGCACATACATTTCACTGAATGCACCAATTACTAGTCATGTGGCGAGGTGTGTACCTAAAAGTACAACATAAAACTGTAGAGCATTGTTTATTATAGATAGCAAATTTGGTTTAATGTCTTTAATAAGATGTTAATTGTGGTTCTTATGAAGTAGCAGTGGACGTTACAGCTTAAAATTTGAAACTTTGAAGTATTAGGAATTCAGGGAAATTGTCAAACAGCACATTTTAATTTTTAATAATAAAATATTTCACAATTAAAAATGGCGTTAGTTCATTAAACAGGCAAGATATTGGTAGTTTACAATTTGTGCATGCAATGAGGCTATTTATAAATTAACCACAGCACTGAGTGCACCTGGATGACAATATATCATATTAACATAGATATTATATGCCGCAAAATAATTCCATCGCAAAACGCTGCGTGGTTTACATAAATAAATAACATTTATTCTCTTTTTGTTACTTTGTTGCCGGATTGGGAGGGAACACGAAACACAAAATGGCGAGCCGGTCTCAGAAAGGCTCGGTGATTACAGACTGAACCAAAAATATTTAAAAATAAATAGAGCTCGCGGAAAATATAAATTTCTGGGAATTCGCTCATATTTCGTATTTGACACATGAAACACGAGTCATTTTCATGTGGGCATGGCTTTCCAAGCGAACTACGCTTCCAAGCGAACTGCGCACGCTGGCCAACAAATGGCAGCACAGTTGCCTACTTCGAAGCTGTATCACAAAAGTTATCTAATACATCTGCATAAAAGTGAATTCTTCACGTCGTACAGGCTCAAAATGACTTGGGTTTGAAATACATTGCCTAAAATTGATGTAGAAATATTTGAAAAGTACTCTGCAACAGATCTGTGGCCTCTTTAATTAAAAAGAAGCACGTACGTGGTGGCGTTAGCACTAGCTACAAACGAAACTAAACTATCACACACGGTTTAAGTTCCATTTGGTTTGAAAAACCTACACATTATTCTAAAATGAAGTTTAGTTTGTTACACTAACAACATTTGTTTTGTGATGACATAAAATAAAATACACATTATACCTTTTGTCTAAGAACTCTTTCCTGACCACGTATTTCTCCAGTGTCTGTTGTCTGAAGGCAGGACTGTCTCAATAGCCCACATGAAATTATCTTTAAATCGTTCACGCATTAGCTGATACAGAATTTTGTATATGAGAAGTTGTTACTTTAATTTATGACATGTTGCCACACGCCGGCTGTAAAAGAATGGAATTTTTATATGAAACAGACTATACTTGAGGTGCTCTAAGGTGCACAGTGCTGACAGCCTCAGGGTCTGAGTGAAGGCATGTATACTTGAGCGAGGGGAAACTAATATTAATTTGGGCAGTTTAGCAAGTAATTGTTAACATTTGTAATACTGTGAAGCACAGTGGACGACTGCCGTATTGTCAATAGTAGCATGGTGTAAAAAAACAAAGAAAATGGGTATGATCCTTTTATAAAGTAAATTTAACACTTTGTTGCAAATATGAACTTGAGAATTTGGAGATCATTCAAGTGCAGCCCAGACAATCAGTTAATCTTTAAGTTTGCAACAAAAAATGTATTGATAGCTAGTAATTTTCCCACACTATTCATTTTTGATAATTATAAATTGCTTTAATTTTACATGCTTACTCACAATTTGTTAGTTAAGATTTTTTAAGTTCATATTTAGTTTGAATTGAAAACTCAGTCTGGCTTCTGGATTACGATCAAACTTGACATGCTGGTTACATACAGTACACGGCTCAAAGAGAAGTTTGACCACGTTGTTTTTGAATATATCCAACATACAATTTTATGGTCTTTCTGATAAACTAAAATAACTGCATGTATACTTTCAGTTATAAAAAAATCATGCTAAAATACAATATAAAAAAAAATCATCTTCTCTTATATTTGCAAGTTTTGTTTCAAATCTTGTACATTTTTATACTGGAAGGAGATAGTCGCGTATTCAGTGTAGCTTCAAACAACCAGATAATCTTCCAACTCCTGAAAAAATACACGAATTCATATCTTTCTATGCATCAATGTGGCTCTTTGAATAAAAAAATGATATGCTGTCCGGTTTAAAAACTATATTTTAGCCTTAAATTTTGAATATTACTTATATCTCTTCGTTAATGATAATACTTGTATATGGTATAGACTCCAAATATAAAAAAATTCCCCTATTATAATTATGGTGTTAGAAAATTAAATTCCTTTAACTTCTGCAATTAACATAATTATTCAGTGTAATGTGATTTATTTCAGATTACACTAAGTCTTTAAACCTTTTGATTTCTCTGGCCATAAAATTTTTTTATCCTGCTATATTTACTTTTCTTACATAAAGTTCAAAGCAACTCCCAGACCTAAACGGATGTTGTATCTTATCAGTATGGAAATTCACTGGCGACCAGCTCAAGTTAAATGCAATATCATTTTGTGATATGAGAATGACTCAAGGTTTATCATGAATGATAACTAAAATTTTCCAAATGAGTAAGTGTTAAACATAAATAATAATAATAAAAAAAAATTAAACCAACATAATTGTTAGATAGAGTGAGTTCACTGCTTAAAATGTGCCATTGTTTATCATTTTAAACATGAATTCTTGATTTTTCTGGATGATTGCATACAAATAACATACTTTCTAAAACACATGTTTTGAGTCTGTTCATGCAGATAGCAAGGCATCACCTCCTAATTTTCATGCACACAAGATATGCGTGTAGTGGAACTGATGTTAATGAGAATGGTATTTACACGTGTGTGTATATTTTGTTAATAAATCTTCATTGTGGTCATAGTTTGTTACAAAATCTAAGCCTTTATGTAAAACTGTACACAAAATTTACATTTCAATATTTTCTTATTTTCTAATTTTCTTTAAACTTTTATGATGATCTAAGCATTGAAACATTTAAGATAAAATTGGTTGTTTAATAATTTTAAGTGAAACAATTTTTTTTTTTTATTATATTTTAGTATGATTGCCCACACAAGTGTCAATAGCCATCAATGAACTGAAGTAATCATTCTTACTTAAATTAATAATCAGTGAATTAGTAATCAATGAATTAAAGTTATACACCTAATTAACATTAAAATCAGGTATTTTAACCTGCGTAACCTTCTTTCTTTAATTAGTAATATTTATTTATACACAGTACTTTTTACTGAAGAAATCTGGCAAATTTCTTCATTTTCATCTCATTTGTAATGTTTTCGTTGAATTTACATTCAAATATGAAAAAAATAAAAAAATAAAAAGAGATTTGCTAAGGCACAGACACCTGTTTAAAGCCACTTTTAATAATTTATTGATAACTCATTAAAATTATGAACACACGTAGGTAACTATGTAAAATCTAAGCAAAGTATACTAAATACTTTCCCAATGTAAGTTTTCAATTTTGGCACTTTAACAAATTTTTTTAAAACATTCTGGCAAAATTTTTATAATTTATTGACTACGAGTACTACCAAATAAACCATTACACAATCAAAAATTCAAGTTCATATTGGAGTTTCCATCTTTCATCAAACTTGTACGAACGCAACTGTACTGTGATTTTTGTTGTATAAAAACTTTAAGTTATCCCCTCTAACATTTTAAAAGTAACTTGTCTCAAAGAAGCAAGAATTTCCCGTGAGGCAATATTTCAATCCTTATATTTACTATCATTTATGTAGTCAAAGTGAACACTAACCAATCATAATTTTTTTATAACATGAATGGCAAATATTTTATGCAGAATAAAAAAAAATCAGTACTTCTTAGAATAAAAATGTAATTGAAGAGATGGATTTAGCTGCTATAAATATATTTTTTAAAGGTAAATTTTTTTCCATATCAGGTTACAATTTTTTATAAATTGAATTTAAACAGTACAAAATGAATACACTGTTTACTTCCACTAATGCTTCTACTTAAGTTTATTTTCAACTGCTTCAAATTTTGAGTATTAAGATTGGCCTTATGCATTTACTGCAAACGGTGTTTTATTCAAAGCCATGTTTAATTCCGTAGGGGTAGTCGTTAGCAAATGCATGTGCCAATTTCTGTGGTTGTTTCATACCGAGATTTTAGCATGAGACTTGAGCCCATGCAGTTACCCATCTATCTACTTCAGCACCTTATTAATAACACATACACATTTTATTCTCAAATTGAACTATAATTATAAAATCCTATTGCTTACCTTACAATGAAAACTTTTTACAAGCCATGTTAAAACATAGAAGTTAAACTGTCCAATAAAATTCTTTATATCTTGGACACAGAAAATTACAGCTAATGTTGGCAACTCGTGGATGAGGTGTGTAATCTTTGCAACACTTATGTGTGTAAGCCCAGCACAAACACATAATATGGCATTTTGCATGTAAGTTTACATCGTGTTTCTAACACAGTTCTTCACAGAATTCATCTGGCTGAATTGTCAACTCTGTAAGATGCTAAAATGGAATTACTTCCAAATGCATTTCTAGTACCAAATGTATTCTACCATTCTACATAATTATTCCATTCAATTTCTATAATTTTTATTTCCATTATAGATTTTTTCATCAATGTTGCCTGTATAATGGTTCGTTCCTAAGCAATTATCAGGAGCAAAAAGAGATACTGTAGTGAATATACAACTACTTCTGANCCCAAGCATTTCCCCAAATCAGCAAGGAAACTCCCAGATTCTAGAGGGGAAATCCCTAAGTTGACAACCCTGATTATAGAAGATCAAATAGTATTATCACTTAATTGTGCAAGTCAATTAATGCAGAAAAATATTCACTGCTTGTACAACTAAATGGTAGAGAAGAATATAAAATGACGTCGCCATGAACATAAAACTGACGAGATATCTGCCAAGTGGGAGATTATGCAGAATAAAACATGATGTTAAGATTATTGACGATATTCAGCATCCACATATATTCACAAACATTAATCAAGTGGTTCAAAAACCACTGAAAGTCAAGGACATTGTACCTACTTCACCCCTCTGTTCATCCTTACACATCACTGCATGAACTTGTACACCATATTTTTGTGAAAAGCACATTACAATGTCAGGTCTTTGGTGAATATGATCACAAACACTTCGTACCCATATAGTGAGAATACTGAACTGGCAGATTCAGATGCATTTGATACATGACTCATTATTTGGATGTGGAGTAAGTACCCAAACAATTAAAGCCCATTATAATAAAACAAGACTCATCACATTAACCCTAACCCTATGTAATACTAATAATGCCTATCATGGACACATTTCCAACATAATTCTTAAATACAGCACAGTTTGTGTACAAAATATTTACAGTAGGTTGTGCTATAAAGATGTATGTTCCTGAAAACCAAAACTGTATAGCAAAAACTTTGTAGGAGTAAATGTTTCCCTTAAGGACAATATTAAAATCAGTGGTTATGTTCATAAGTAACCCAACTAACTAATATTTTATCAAATATAAAAATTGTAACACATACATTGTTGCAAATTGAGGAATAAACATCAAGGCATTTAAACTTTCATTGTGTCATCTACAGTTTTCAGTTTTTATGTGAGTAAACCTATGTCAAAAAATTATACTCAAGTCCCAGATTATTTCATTTGATCAAACAAATTTATTGTACTGTATTATAAAAGCTGTATAACAAGTCATAATATGATAAATAATAACTTTGTACCGTACCCTTTGCAATGATACAATGAAATATGGTGTAATTTTACACTGTCAATAGGAAAAATGTTACTAAGCACTTGACGATTTGTTTTGAAATGTCAAGTTTCTTTATCAGTTGAAAATGGAATTTGAAAATATATTACCACTCAAAAATAACTTTTTTGTATTTATAGTTTAGTGCTACGTGGGTAAGTTGTTGATAAACAGAACATTTATGTAACAATGGCATGTTAAGCTGACCCTTGTCAACAGACTTATCAAACACAGAGGCAGGGTCATGCGTGACCTTTGATATCTTGCCGACGATAGCAGTTTTATGTACGTAGTTGTGCGCAACATGGTCAAGGAAGTGATACGTCATACACTACAGCTGTAAAATTAAGAAAATAATCTGAAAGGAATACAATTTCTGGAACATCAATTCGTTTACACAATTTCATTATTTTTAACACTTGCTGCTGAGATTTGACATTTGTCACCAAAGCATCTTGGCACAAGGGGCACAAAAGGAAACTGTTAAACAGATTGCTTTTTGAAAATTGTTAGGGAAACAAAAAACAGGCACATTTTAATTTGAGATCCACAGAAATTAAATCTGATGTGCCTTGGTTTCAAGACAATATTCATTAATAAGTTACATCTGATGATAAGTTAACAAAATTCTGATCAAATAGCTATTTCATTTTGAATGTAAACCAAATTCTACACATTTCTATCATGGAAAGAATAATTAAATAATGTAGATTTTTTGCAGTAAATATTTAAGACTTGAAAATATTTATGTGGGACAATAATTAGTAATACAAGATATTAACTATTCTCATAACCGAGCAAGGTGGCAGTGTTAAACCACTGGATTAATGGTCAGGAGGGCATGGGTTAGATTCCCAGTTCGGCTATCCTGGCTTCAGTTTTCCAGGGTTTTTCAAAAATACTCCAGGCAAATGCTGGGATAGGTCCTTAATACAGACCCTGGCTGATCCCTTCCACATTCCTAAATGTCTAGTGTTTCCTATCAAAGGCCTTGTTGCTGTTTGGGGGCACTCGGAAACACCTGATTAAAATTTTTAATAAATAATGACAGAAATGAAAATAATTTTAAATAGACAAAGTTTTATATATTCATGAATTGTCATAAATGACCATAACCCACTGCTTTTAGCAAACAACTTCTTGGTGTAATCTGTACCCTTTTAATTGACTACCACCAAACACTTTCAAGTACACCAAAGAGCCAAAAAAACTGGTACACCTGCCTAATATAGTGTAGGGCCCCTCCCCCCGAGCACGCAGAAGTGCCGCAAGACAACGTGGCATGGACTAAACTAATGTCTGAAGGTATGCAGGAGGCAATTCACACCATGAATCCTACAGGGCAGTCCACAAATCCAATCTGTGCCAATTTGATAAAGGGTTGCACGTCTGTCACGTTTAATGATTCTCGTCAGTCGTCGTTTGTCCCGTTCTTTCACGATCTTTTTCCGGCTGCAGCGATGTCGAAGATGTGATGTTTTACCGGATACCCGATATTCACGGTACACTCGTGAAATGGTCTTATGCGAAAATCCAAATGTTATCACTACCTCGGAAATGCTATGTCCCATCTCTCGTGCGCCGACTATAACACCACGTTCAAACTCACTTAAATCTTGATAACCTGCCATTGTAGCAGCAGTAACCGATCTAGCAGCCGACCGTATTGCGTTACTCTGATTGGTTCCATACCTCTGTATTTGTATATGCACGCCTATACCATTTTTTTTGGCTCTTCAGTGTACATTCTTGAAACAGATTAAGGCATTCTTTGAGCTTGTCACAACACTCATCAAAAATCCTTTAACATGTTTAAAGCTTACATGCTGGAAGCCAGTTCCTCATACTGTCTCAGTGTATATTATATTTGAAACTCTACATTACTTCCACTTTAACTGTAATTTGCTTTTTATCTTGGTGTACATTAAGTATGATTGAAAAANTGTATATTATATTTGAAACTCTACATTACTTCCACTTTAACTGTAATTTGCTTTTTATCTTGGTGTACATTAAGTAGTGCAGTAACACTGAAAACTATGATTGAAACAAAATGACGTATCAAGCAGGTGGTGTTGGCAAACTGGTCACATACCAAAGCTGATTTGCAGTTACTGAAAAATTATGAAAGACTTGCTCAGATTTCTCCTTTCTGACCAATTTGGATTCTTCCACCACATGTAACACTTGACATCTATGACCTGCTGACTGGTATCCTTAAGGAAATCATGCGACACTGGAATTTTATACAAATTTTGACAGTCAGTAATTTAAAAATGCCACTTTTAAGATGTTATGGCTGGGCACTTTTTTTCATACATCCCTCTCAACAAATTCAGATAGAATTTCAAAGGGCAGTCCAACTTCTATGAACGATTGCATAAGATATGCTGATGAAATATGTATGATCTCACAATACAGTTTGCATGAGGATAACTATTCATAAGGAAAGTTTAGGTTTCAAGGGAGTAATTAACCAATAAGTAATTTTTTTGGTATTTAGAACTACTCCATTACTGAAAGATGGGTTGATGATATTGAATATATTCTTTTAGCCAACTTGAAAAAAAAAAAAATCAAGTCAGTGAAATTACAGCAGTTTCCAAAATATTAGGCAAATCCAACATATCCATACTATCTAAAAATTGCAAATGACCAAAATCAGTTTCATAAACACTGCGTTTGGTAAAGTCAGTGGGTGCAAAAGTTTAAGAAAACTAATTTTTCTTCTTAAACTGAAAAGCAACCACCTATCTGGCAACAGTACACCCAAGGTTGGATGAAGTCTCAATAGCATCACATACAGGAACACTTGTAAAACACTATAAATGTATAATTTTGTACTGCAAATACTCTGTACACACAGATAAACACACATGTGCACGCACACACACAGCGCAGACAGTATGGCAACACATTTTCGTGTCCTGTTTGCGTGTGTGTTTTCTGTATCAATCTTAAAATACGCGCATCTTCTTTGTTTTAAGATATTTCCAATAAACCCCCCAATTTTGCAACTGTCCTCACTTCTCGAGAATACTGTAGTGAAATTGCTACTATTGCAAAATCTCTTAAAAAGTTGAAAAATTATGCTAAAGTACTTTTTTTACTTGAAGTTCATGTTTAATAATTTCTGGCATAAAACCAAATTATTTTTTAATAAGTATTAATTTAATACAATATTTGGACGTCTTCCAAATAAAATGATACCCCAGATGTGTGTTCTTGACCTCTCTTTGTCACCAAAAATGTTTAAATATCACGTGGCATATTTTACAGAGCGCAAAGTCCATTTCCTGTGGCTTCTTGTAAGAAAATTAGAGGATTTTTCACTGAAACATTAACGTATTTCAATCGAGAGACGTCTTCTGAATAAACTGATATCCTGCAATAGCATACATAACAGACTTTGTCACCAATTAATGCAAAAGCACCGAGTAAGAGCACCCAGAACTCGCAGCAAGCCCCAAATGAGATCCTAACAGAAAATTTAAGAGGATTAGGTTTTAAATGATAAATTACTATAATTCCCCAAAAATTTAAAAAAAAAAGTCTTTATGCCCATGTTTATTTGTCCCCGTTTCAAAAATCACTATGTTTTTTTTTTAATTAAATATTATTTGCTTTAAACTATATTTAAAGAAACAAGTTTCAGCTGTCCCATAGTGAACTCCGGGAACAAGTAAGCTAGACTTTTTTTTTGCTGCCCTTACGTGGTTGGCGAGTGGAAGATGGTTACCTAGTAACCAGCATGGCATCCTCATGCTCTTCTCATGACCTCCATGGTGGAGGTAGGTGGTAAAGAAGCATTTGGAGGGAAGCCTTGGACTGCTTAACATGTGTTCCCTCCCCTGCGCGCAAGTTGCATTATGATGATGCTTATCAACATTACAACACCTATATTTTATTGCTAGTTAACATATTTTGAAAGTCTTATTAAATTTCTGCTGCCCCCGCCCACCCATTTTATTTTTAATTTTATTGGAATTTTTAACAGTTCCCAAGAACGACCTCAAAATTGCTTCTCTCATTAAATCTGTGCTCATAAAATCAGGAGCTGACTAACACTTGCTGTGCATGCAGCATTAAGCATACTTGTAGCTACGCACTGACAAGGGTGTGGGGCAGTGCTGGAGGCAAAAATCTCCTTAAGTTGTCATGTGTTGCATGCTGGCCTAACTTGCCACACACATGCACCACGCATCACCTAAACAATTTTAACACATTTTCAGTTTTTTGTTTTACAGATTGTGGCCTACCAATTAGCACCAGCAGCACCATCCTATATTTTATTGCCCACGCTAAGAAACACCTTTTTTTAATGTAGCAGTTTTTTCAATAATTTTTATTTTACCATACATTTTTGTGGTTTTCCAACAGATACCCAGAATGTTGTAAAATTGCTACTGTGGCCTANAATTTTTATTTTACCATACATTTTTGTGGTTTTCCAACAGATACCCAGAATGTTGTAAAATTGCTACTGTGGCCTAGTAGTTGTTTCCCAAGCGTTTTTCTAATTTCACAATCAAGTATGGGCTCCTGCGGAGTGATAGTGCAGTTGTGGCCATTTCCAGAAGTTATTGTAGAAAGCGTGTTCATCCGGTGTTACTTAGGCTGATATTGACGCCCTAGGTGGTGTGCATGGAAGTGGTCAAATCAGGCAGCAGCTTTTCTCATTTTCCCCCTGGGTTATCTCTACAGTTGTTGGCGACACAATGTGGGCTGTAAGGTATATTGCCCTTGCCCATTGTTATGATGAACTGTGTGCATGTGNCACAATGTGGGCTGTAAGGTATATTGCCCTTGCCCATTGTTATGATGAACTGTGTGCATGCGGCGTGGACCACTCCTGCATGGTCTGGCACGGCCACTGTCATCACGTCATCCGCCCACAGTCACTACGTGCATATTTAGTGAGGTGTAGAGTAGCAAGACTAGGGTATTTGAAGTGTTCTATATAATTTTCCAAGTGTAATTGTGTGTCTAATCAAGCCAATTAGTGACGTGGGAAATAAATAGTCTTTCTTTCAACATGACCATTCTGCTCGTAGAGTGCTCCAAAACTTAACAGAACTAAATTTCCCACTTGCTCTGCAAGGCACCACATAATCATGTTTGTATGTAAATTAGTGCTTAATTAAAAACTCTTTAACTCTCTACAGGATTAAGAAAACTCGTTCAGAACGTTTCAGCGTTTTATGTTTATATGTTTCAAGTTCTATGTTAATGAGGTCAGTTAATTAAATTACCTCGCGGAGTGGCGCGAGCTCTCTGCAAGGACGCCGCTGACCCGCGCCATCTCCGGGCAGTCTGATTCCACGGGTCTTAGGTGCTGCACGTGCGTCGCGTCGCGGGGGACTTTTATACTTTGTTCGGAACACTTAACTGCAATAGATTAACTTAACTTACTGGAACTTTTATTTAATTTACCTAGTCTTCGCCACGTTCGCAGCACCCCTCCGTCAGCTCAATTTATCGACCCCAGAGGTTTAATTATTCGTGTAAGTTTTTGCGCCATTCTTGGACATTTTGTACAGTAACGGCTGCTAGCAGGCCTTGTGAGTCAGGTCCGCTTTAATTTGTATTGCCTACATGTAACTGTGTACACTATTTCTGCAATATAATTTACTTAGTTAATTGTAACTTGTGAGTTCTCATTGTGTTGTATTTCAGGTCCTGGCCCTATCCAGGAAGTCATTGATGCCTCAAGGAGGCATCCTTCATTTATAAGGTAAAAGGTAATAAATACTAAGGAGTGCTGGGGAGCCTGAATACCCCGGTTATATATTACGTTTTCCTGTAAATTTATACAGTTTGTGTCGGGGGATATAGCCACGTGGTCGTTCGGCCCACAATCCTGAGAACTGTGATTTTGTGCTCACCCAGTGAGCTGGCGCCCATTCTATTCTAAATAGGAATATTGTGTAATATTCTGACTTTTTCTTAACATAGTCGCCGGACGACGTCCATATCACTATCCCCAACCGCTCAGGTAACGTTACATGCACTGCACATTATGTGTGCATTAGTTGTTTATTTACAGTTGATTTAAACTGTAATAGTGTTTTGTCACAAAAATTTACACATTTCGTAGTGTTTTGTTGCAAACAACAATAGACGAAAATTTGACGAACAGTTGTTTAAGAACTCATTTACCATGCGGCCACTTCATGAATACGTTTGATGTAGTTAGGCATAGGCACTNACGAACAGTTGTTTAAGAACTCATTTACCATGCGGCCACTTCATGAATACGTTTGATGTAGTTAGGCATAGGCACTTTAGGCACAAATTCTATTGAGAAAAAAAATCCTGCCAGTAGGCCTTGCAGTTATTACTCTTGCCAAAACTTATAACNAATTTTTATTTTACCATACATTTTTGTGGTTTTCCAACAGATACCCAGAATGTTGTAAAATTGCTACTGTGGCCTGGTAGTTGTTTCCCAAGCGTTTTTCTAATTTCACAATCAAGTATGGGCTCCTGCGGAGTGATAGTGCAGTTGTGGCCATTTCCAGAAGTTATTGTAGAAAGCGTTCATCCGGTGTTACTTAGGCTGATATTGACGCCCTAGGTGGTGTGCATGGAAGTGGTCAAATCAGGCAGCAGCTTTTCTCATTTTCCCCCTGGGTTATCTCTACAGTTGTTGGCGACACAATGTGGGCTGTAAGGTATATTGCCCTTGCCCATTGTTATGATGAACTGTGTGCATGCGNTCAGGCAGCAGCTTTTCTCATTTTCCCCCTGGGTTATCTCTACAGTTGTTGGCGACACAATGTGGGCTGTAAGGTATATTGCCCTTGCCCATTGTTATGATGAACTGTGTGCATGCGGCGTGGACCACTCCTGCATGGTCTGGCACGGCCACTGTCATCACGTCATCCGCCCACAGTCACTACGTGCATATTTAGCGAGGCGTAGAGTAGCAAGACTAGGGTATTTGAAGTGTTCTATATAATTTTCCAAGTGTAATTGTGTGTCTAATCAAGCCAATTAGTGACGTGGGAAATAAATAGTCTTTCTTTCAACATGACCATTCTGCTCATAGAGTGCTCCAAAACTTAACAGAACTAAATTTCCCACGTGCTCTGCAAGGCACCACATAATCATGTTTGTATGTAAATTAGTGCTTAATTAAAAACTCTTTAACTCTCTACAGGNTGCTCTGCAAGGCACCACATAATCATGTTTGTATGTAAATTAGTGCTTAATTAAAAACTCTTTAACTCTCTACAGGATTAAGAAAACTCGTTCAGAACGTTTCAGCGTTTTATGTTTATATGTTTCAAGTTCTATGTTAATGAGGTCAGTTAATTAAATTACCTCGCGGAGTGGCGCGAGCTCTCTGCAAGGACGCCGCTGACCCGCGCCATCTCCGGGCAGTCTGATTCCACGGGTCTTAGGTGCTGCACGTGCGTCGCGTCGCGGGGGACTTTTATACTTTGTTCGGAACACTTAACTGCAATAGATTAACTTAACTTACTGGAACTTTTATTTAATTTACCTAGTCTTCGCCACGTTCGCAGCACCCCTCCGTCAGCTCAATTTATCGACCCCAGAGGTTTAATTATTCGTGTAAGTTTTTGCGCCATTCTTGGACATTTTGTACAGTAACGGCTNAATTTATCGACCCCAGAGGTTTAATTATTCGTGTAAGTTTTTGCGCCATTCTTGGACATTTTGTACAGTAACGGCCGCTAGCAGGCCTTGTGAGTCAGGTCCGCTTTAATTTGTATTGCCTACATGTAACTGTGTACACTATTTCTGCAATATAATTTACTTAGTTAATTGTAACTTGCGNGTGTACACTATTTCTGCAATATAATTTACTTAGTTAATTGTAACTTGCGAGTTCTCATTGTGTTGTATTTCAGGTCCTGGCCCTATCCAGGAAGTCATTGACGCCTCAAGGAGGCATCCTTCATTTATAAGGTAAAAGGTAATAAATACTAAGGAGTGCTGGGGAGCCTGAATACCCCGGTTATATATTACGTTTTCCTGTAAATTTATACAGTTTGTGTCGGGGGATATAGCCACGTGGTCGTTCGGCCCATAATCCTGAGAACTGTGATTTTGTGCTCACCCAGTGAGCCCATTCTATTCTAAATAGGAATATTGTGTAATATTCTGACTTTTTCTTAACATAGTCGCCGGACGACGTCCATATCACTATCCCCGACCGCTCAGGTAACATTACATGCACTGCACATTATGTGTGCATTAGTTGTTTATTTACAGTTGATTTAAACTGTAATAGTGTTTTGTCACAAAAATTTACACATTTCGTAGTGTTTTGTTGCAAACAACAATAGGTGAAAATTTTACGAACAGTTGTTTAAGAACTCATTTACCATGCGGCCACTTCATGAATACGTTTGATGTAGTTAGGCATAGGCACGNACGAACAGTTGTTTAAGAACTCATTTACCATGCGGCCACTTCATGAATACGTTTGATGTAGTTAGGCATAGGCACGTTAGGCACAAATTCTATTGAGAAAAAAAATCCTGCCAGTAGGCCTTGCAGTTATTACTCTTGCCAAAACTTATAACNTTAGGCACAAATTCTATTGAGAAAAAAAATCCTGCCAGTAGGCCTTGCAGTTATTACTCTTGCCAAAACTTATAACATACAGTATAAACTTCAGCTGTCAACAGTTCCTCAACCAAGAACCATAGTTTTATCTTCTTTTTCGACCAGAACAGTATAACATAATGTAACTTCATCGCCCGGGAGGAGCGCCTCTCCCCCTCCAGCCCCAGGAGCTCACCTTTCTAATTCAGACAGCACACGCTCATCTTTCCCGCATCAGCCCCAGATGGGCTTAGTGCGTCGGGTCCGTTTAATGATGCGAGCACCGTCAACTTGTTTGTAGTGTCAAAACGTCAATAAATGACTGGAATCCCTAAGTCAGCATTTTGATTTACAGGCGTTGCCTCTAAAAAGCATTTCGGGAGCTGGACCAACCAACCAGCCATTTGATGTGAACTACGCATCCACATGTGCCCTTATGGCTACTTGTACCTCTGCAGTCACTTACACCACCTAGCTGACACCGGGCCGAAGTGAACACTTGGCCAAGAGTACGTCAGTACAGGGTGGCGAGAACAGAACACACCCTCCTTGTCGTCACATACTATGTGACTCAAGTGACCGTCTTGCTTTAATTGCCTCAAGAGGTAACTCTTGGGGGAAAATAACAAGCGCGGCGCCCCCCCCCCCGAAAGCCAG
>NQII01000635.1:16520-39910 GCA_002778355.1 Clitarchus hookeri
CCCCCCCCGAAAGCCAGAGTCGCCAGACCCTCCGGCAATTGGAGGGAATGTCGGCATGGCTCGCGCCACAACGTCCAGCGTCCTTCCAACCTGCGTGATGTAAACCGACCCTCTGGCCGGAATAATAGTAATACATAACCCCGAGAGCGGCTAAATAGTAGGGAATAAAATCCCGAACAGTGTTCAAAATGCTGTAGCCAAATTAACTAGTCTTTCTTTTATTAAAACCTCAAACGAGCATGGTTACCCACACCCCTTTCAGGGATAGCCTTGTCTAGCCCACCCAAGCTGGAACACTTGGAATCACCCATCGGCAAAAAAACTGGAAACTGAATTTCACTTAAGAAATGTAGCGGAAACTTAAATACATTCTCAGTTTACCATTATTCAAGTTATCTCATTAATTGTACTTATGTTCAATACTTAAAAGGGTAATTGTGTTCTCTTTTCAAAACAGACTGTCTATCAAGGACTNATGTTCAATACTTAAAAGGGTAATTGTGTTCTCTTTTCAAAACAGACTGTCTATCAAGGACTCATTGTTTTTATTTTATGTCTCTAGTGCGATCAGTGATGTCAGTGTCACAAACACAATAATTATCACTTCATTTATTTAACCATGGGGATGTCACCAACATGTTATTAAACAGGGAATTATATTGTGTAGCATATTCATTAGCCTTAAGAGAGTACATATCAAATTTCACATAATTTATGGCGCAGACATTCGGCTACCCTCAGCGGGTAGCCAAAAAGAGTTATAGTAGAGGAGATAGAAATTTAATGCTGTAAATAATAGCTGTGTGAATAAATTAAAAATCATATTTAGTTATTTTATTTTTATTAAGACCTCCATCCCTCATGAACTCAGATATACCCCGTAGGCATTCATGTAACAGTATTATACACAGTAATACTTTTTTTTAAAATTCCTATTTTTATTGTGTTTATCAGTTAAACTTTATTTACAGATAATGTACAGCTCTCATTAAACTCAACATGAAGTCTAATAGGTCAGAAGTTGTATTTTATTGATGTACATGTCAGAACCCTCATCTACTGAAATCCTGAATGCATGGACGTTTTTTGACAGTCCCCTGAAAAACGGTAGATAGGCAACCCACTGTATTATGCCAAATGGCTACCCTAGAATCTGGCCTCCTTGTTTATCTTTCAATGCAATGCTCAAATGGGCTCATCTTCCACTTGAAACCAGAAAATAGTCATTAAAATAGCACTATCACACGATGTACTTATACAAAAATCTAACATCGCACAAAGACTGCAAGTGTGGAACAGAGGAATTGGTGAGACATGCAACTTGCCCTACTAGCGACCGTCCCTGTTGCTTATCACCAACGGAGAAAGTGTTTGGTTGTGAAACGTTAACTGCTACTACCACCTATCACCGTGGCTGTGTGCCCAGCATTTAGCAGGCTATACAGATACATGCATGCAGCACGTGGGAAGGGGAGAGGACAGCATGAGTCACCACTTATATTTACGTGTATATGTGTCATGCACGCGGCCTAACTCTCCAGGCGCACGCTTTGGGCGTGTTCCTGCCAAAGTTTTTTCACTAAAATTTCTTTTGGTTTGTTGTACAGCTGTCACCTATCAATTAATGGTAGCGGAACAACCTCTCGTATGTTATTGCTGCATGTTAACGAACATATTTTTTAATTTCTAAATAACCTTTACTTGAGACATCTTACCTTGAACTACTACTATTATTATTATAATAATAATAATACATAACAAATATTTTTTAAAAATTCTTTAACGGTTCCCGAGAATGCTGTATTAACTTCGCTGCACTCACTAGATCCGTGCTCTTTAGATAGGGGTTTTACTGTTTAAGGTAGGCAGGCTAGGAAAATCTACAAGCTAAAATTTTTACCTACTTACTAATAAAAGCTATTTTTTACAATAGTAGCCGTTAAAGTTTTTTCGAAATTTGTATTATTTATAACCTGTAAACAGTCAGTCCTGACAAACATGACAACTGTCCTAAATATGTAAGTACACCCAACAAGGAAGCAAGTTTATGTACTTGCCAAGTGCAAAGCCTACGAGTACTATACTGGGAATTCAGAGAGCTCTAGTATATACATGGTGACATCACAGACAGGTTCAAGTGCAGAAATGTGTTCACTTGGGGAAAATTTGAAAACAGCTGAAATGTTTATCATTGTATTTACGTAAACAGAATGGAACACACCGTAAAATGAATTTGGATCTTTTTGGTACTGTTAAAAATTTTTGTACAGCCAGCTCTATTTTATGTAGTAGTTCTAGCTTTTTGAGCCAAAACAGTATATACATACATTTAATTAAAAATTTGATTCTTAAACTGTGTGTTGCGAGACTTGCTTAAAAACAATTTTGTCAGTTGTACATATGAAATGTTGCACATTAAACTTATTTGCCAATGTAATTTTGGGAGGAATTTGAAATTTAAAAAAATGCACATACCAAAGCAACATGCTCATATTCGTATCACTACTGAACCCATGCTACTGTTCATAGTCAAACAGGCATTTAAAATAAATGATCCTCCATCTGCAAATTGATGTGAATAAAACAACTTTATTAATATTACAATTTCTCATACCACCAATTTACTACGGTTTCTGTAAGTTTTACGATAATGTTTTTAAACCTTTGAACAAACTACATTTTAAAAAAATGCATCAACCAACATAATACAGTTATATAATTTAACCTTTATTACAAATACAAAATAAGTCCATGATGAATGTTTCACGTTTAAGGCACAGCTAAACTGAGAAATATTTTCACTGTATGTATTTGTTTAATAAAAATAAAACAATTCAACACAATGACAACAACGATGATCGCCCATCTTGAAGACAAAGCTTCTGCAACACCAAATATTAATACACATCTTCCTTCCAAATAGGTTCAGTGCCCAAATCCTTTTCCAGCAACTATCACAAAAGAGCATCTTCCATGCAAGCTTGTAGAGCAACACATTACAGAAATTACCTTCTGAAGTTACTGCGCACTGAGCTGAGATGTGACATGAAATGAAATTCAATTCAAACTGATGTACTAAGCTCTACATTTTACTACTGAGAAATGTATTGGAAACATTATTAATTTCCCTCTAAAAAACCTGTTCAAAACAATTACGTGAAAATGGTACAAAAACATGTATTACAACTACTGTACGAAAATACATACTATGAAGAACTATATTGTGAGGGCAATTCTGATACAAATATTTACTAAATATCATGAGATCAATACACATCTGTCCAAAACATTAAGGCTCAGACTCACTATAAAACACATTAAAGTTATTGATGAACGAAACATAGTTATGATCACTGCAACAAGGAGTGTGAAAATGTTTAATAAAAGTTAGAATATTTTCTCATCATAATTTTAGGAATAATACAAATATGGCGCCCCACGTTGGGCGCCATATTTGTAATGATGCAAGCGGCGCGTTAGGGCCGCCATATTTGTAATATTCCTCGCCTGGTGTGACGAATGGAAGTTACAGCTCGGTTAGTTCAGTTGGTAGCAACATGAAACTTTAAAAGGCGCCAAACAGTCACGTTCCGGTTTATTTGTTCTAAACTTTTATTTATCAATCAATTGAAACAGTTCACACACAATCTTCAGGTATGCCGAGTACGAACAGGTTTCACAGGCAAACAGAAAAAGTGGCAGCGCCGCAGTGGTTTATTGATTATTTACGTCATTAAAACTTGCATCGCAAGAAAAAGTTACAAAGGCAGGAGGGACGTCAGTTCTCTCCTGGTACCCTATCGACCTCCCACACTGGCGGAAAGAATTTATTAGATTATTAGAATTAAGTATATGCTCAAAAAGAATTAAGTTGAAAGATTTAGTGGTCGCGGGTGCTTCCCGGTGTGGGCGATATTCGTCACGCACGGTGCGTCTTCCTTGGCTGCTTGTTGTTACATTTCTCTTGCAGGCGATAGACACACAGAGTATTTATGCTGCGGGCTATACACCCCCCCCCCCCCNATAGATAAGGGCATGGCTTCGTAGCCATCTGAACTGCATCGTCGGTAAAAAAATAATCAAACCTACTAGAATAAAAACTGTCGACATGCAGTTCCGAGGGCTTCTATCTTCTAATGCTGATGCATAACAAAAACTAAGATTTCGAAAAAGCAAACGTATGTCCGATAAACAAACTACTATGATAAACGAACTGCCACGGCTTTAATTTTGAATCCTGATAAAATATTACGAAGCTTTGCAAAATGAAAGAACATGAATCACGTATCCCGATTATTAATATATTGCATCGTTACAACACTATATAACAAAAACTGTTATATGTGACTGATGGGTTATGCACCAATTCAATTTTTTAGTAGAGTACTGCAGATCGAAGATGACTCTGAAAACATGGTAGTTTACTCAAAGCTAAAATATTAAAGCATTTGCTGACAAAAACCTGGTGTTCTTTATTTATGCTAAAGAATTAATTCTCCTGGAAATAGTAATATTGAAATTATTAAACTTTATTCAGTCCTTCGGTGAGTCAGTTAAGGAACTCATAACAGTTTGTGGAAAACACAACTGTCGTAGCAACATTTTACAAATGACTCAAAATGTTGGCAAAATCTGAAAAAATTCAAAACATGATTTTTCTCTGAATTATGTAAAAATATGTGCACAACAACTTTAACTCTTAGGTATGCACTGCTAGCTTGCGCTTTCTACTCTGTGGCACCATCTGCGCTGATGTTCGGCGGTGAGCCCGTGTGCACGCTTGGCTTCCTTCTCCCGTTTCCTCTCTGTGCCTGTTGCTCCTTGGTTTGCCTCCTTTCTCCTCCCCACGCATGCACATCTTGTTACTGGCGACTACGTTTGCGTAGGCAACGATTGTCAGCCGTCTGCTTCCCTTCTGCACGTCTCAAGGTGTACATTATTATTGTGATGTAAAGCACTTCCTCTGGGGGGTCAAATTATGGTGAGTCATGAGTGTGCGTGTGTGTGTCTGAGGTTGGGCTGTTTAATGGTTTTAAATTGGGTGTTTTATTAATTGTGGCGTTGCATGTTTGTTCTGGAGCATGCTGTCGAGGAGTTTGGTATTTATAAATTTTTTTTTTGTTTGCCGTTCAAAATTTGGTTTGGCAGTAGGCAGTTTCACAGCAGCATTTTCCCATTCGTTTCAATGCTTTGCGTTTTAATACGTGTGAGTTTTTAACGTGTTGTTAGCCACCCCGGTTGTTTGTGGATTGGTTTATTTCATGAAAGTAACACTCATGGCCCATTGTGCAACGTTCTGAATTTAGGTTCAACACGAGAAGTCGACGTGCTCATTATTATTGTTTTAAAATTGTTCGTGGTTTTACGGAGTGAGGGGTTTGATTTTCGGTCCTTACGACCGCCCCTCACTACTTTGTTTTATTTGTTTTTTTTTAAAGAAAAAAGTTAAATATTGTTTAAAGGTGAAGAAACTTGCGCTTTTTGAGAATTATTGATAAATTGTGTGGTATTAATAGTTCACCCAGCTTTGTATTGAACATAGCATTACAGAAATTAAAGATGTTAACTGTATACCACGTCAAAATTATTTGTAAATGGTACAGGTATTTAAGTTAGGAGGCAGAGCCTTAAGCTAACTAGTTTTGTGCAGCTGTAAAATTTGGTACAAAATCTGTCTGTGAACACACTAACTTCTTTTTTGCTGACTGTGCAAGGATGATGAAGGCATCTGCTTTGGTTTTTTCAATACATTACTTTTTCTTTGCTTCTTTTTGGTCTTCTTCACAATGTTACCAGTCTTAAACTTTTCAAGTACATCATTTTCTGTAGCAGATTCAATTTCATCTGTTGGGTTTTTTAGCACAGATACTGCAGTTGCTACAATCCCACTCTTTCGGAACCTTGATTTCACACTCTGATTTGTCTTTCTGCTTCCCGTGCTGCTAACCTGTTTGTTAAGCTTCAAAGTCTGCTCAGTTTTCTGCTGTTCTCTGTGAGTCGCATCACCATTGCTCACCGCTTTTGACTTCTTCAGCCTGGGCTTTTTCTTCACCTTCTTCTTGACGCACGCACGATCCGTGAGGTCTGCTTCATCAGCAGACGAGTCCGACGTCTCGACCGGCATGCGGCTTGCTTGACGTCGCAAGCGAAATGCCTTGCGCTTGTCGCAGGACTGGAGCTGCAGCGTAGCAAGCTTCTGGGAACACGAGATGAGCAGTGCCTCCTCTCCGTGGCAGGCCCAGGCCGAGGGGTTACTCCAGTGAGTGTTAGGCATGGATNCTTTTTCAACACACTACTTTTTCTTTGCTTCTTTTTGGTCTTCTTCACAATGTTACCAGTCTTACACTTTTCAAGTACATCATTTTCTGTAGCAGATTCAATTTCATCTGTTGGGTTTTTTAGCACAGATACTGCAGTTGCTACAATCCCACTCTTTCGGAACCTTGATTTCACACTCTGATTTGTCTTTCTGCTTCCCGTGCTGCTAACCTGTTTGTTAAGCTTCAAAGTCTGCTCAGTTTTCTGCTGTTCTCTGTGAGTCGCATCACCATTGCTCACCGCTTTTGACTTCTTCAGCCTGGGCTTTTTCTTCACCTTCTTCTTGACGCACGCACGATCCGTGAGGTCTGCTTCATCAGCAGACGAGTCCGACGTCTCGACCGGCATGCGGCTTGCTTGACGTCGCAAGCGAAATGCCTTGCGCTTGTCGCAGGACTGGAGCTGCAGCGTAGCAAGCTTCTGGGAACACGAGATGAGCAGTGCCTCCTCTCCGTGGCAGGCCCAGGCCGAGGGGTTACTCCAGTGAGTGTTAGGCATGGATGAATGGCAGCTGCAGGGGATCCCAGTCCAGAACTTCTGTCGCAGTGATACCCCCAGCTTCACCTGTACTTCGCTGCTCAAGTCCTCCAGTACCTGGCCCATCACATGGCTGTGCATCCTACAAAAATTCCCAATCAACAACTCACTAATTACTAAAACAAATATTACTAATTTCATTTTAAGCAATTCATTGCTTGTTATTTTGCAAAGACTACGATAAAAAGTCATAAAAGGTAATATATACAGTAATATGAATGCATTCAAATAATATGACAATCAACACACAATACAATATTTTAAAATATGAACTACATATACATGTCATATCCAAACTCAAATCACAAATATGTAGACATGCATGTATACACAACACTATGTACTGTTGAATCACAGTAAACAAAACACTTTTGAAAACAATACCCTTCTGTAATCACATAAACTACCTATACTAGTGTACTTGACACTGTAGCAAATTATGACAAATAGGTTTATATTTTAACACCTTGATGTGAGCTAGTTGGTAAAAACTGATGCTTAAATGTGTACCATTTCAGTCAGTATGAAATGGGATTTAATCCAATCCTATCACTGCATGTTAAATGAGTTCTTAAGGTTTAACTACAGTGCTAGTGATTGTCCTAATACAGGTTTTCATCACATTGATATCTGGGTGTGGTGGTGTGCCAACTAGTTCACCACATCCAATTGCATCATGACCCCAAAACACTCCTGTGCCATGCCCAACCTTTAGGTGTGTGGACAAAAGGGTTTCAGTAGGCGTGAAGGACAGTAACCTTCTAATCACCCCTCAAAGGGAATGAGCTATGTGTGGGGGAAAAAGGAGGGCTACAGCTACAGGTTGGCCTCATTCTGAGCAATGCCTGGTCAAGGTACTGGCCGAGTCCGAACCCAAGGTAGGCCTCGCCACATAGCCGTCAGCCCTGACCCAGTCTACTTGGTTTTCAGTGACACTGGGTTTGTGCATCCTTGGCACACCTGCCAACTGATTGGGATGGGATTCTTATCCACAAAACCCTCTCGTCCGCACACCCTTGCCCCAAAGGCTGAGCTTAGTGCAGGAGCGTTCCAAGATTACGATGCAATTGGGTTTGGCAAACTAGTCAGTCACACCTGCCAATTGATTGGGTCGGAACTGAAGGCAGTCCTCTTGTCCACAAAACTCTGTCATCCACACAACCTAACATAGAGGCTGGAGAGAGCATAGGGCTTTTTCAAGAACCGAGTGGCTGTATTTCAGCTTGCTTTGCTTTTAGAGACCCCTCAGTTGCACACCCTTGCACAGAGGCTGGGCACAGCAAACATAGTTCTTAAAAGATTGTCAACTGCGTTATCCCACAGTGCCATGGTGAGCCAGCTCCAGGACACCAATGAAAGGGAGGGTGGGAAGTGGCAAAAGAATAAGATGGTTTTGCCCAGATTGTCCCTTTTAGTACTTGGAAAGAGCCCTCCCAGCCAAGACACCAAGCTAATGTTAACTTTATCAGTGGTAGACTGCCGAGACAATCATCTGTGCTTATCCATTTATGCACCCTAACAGACGCAATTGCATTACATGCTCTATCTGCTGCCTGGTGAAACTCAACACAGTTCCGGTGCAAGACTGACTTGATCGTACAACTCGTGTAACTGCTGCCTGGTCCAACTCACCAGTTCCTCTGGTTGTCCCATGTTATATATAATTATGCTTGTTTGACATCACCCAAGCACCAGCAGATTAGACCATTATTTATAGGGACTGCCCCCCGTTGGGCAATGGGATTGAGATACGCCCAATCACTGCTGGTAATTTGAGGCTAACACAACAGATGGCCACACATGAACCCGTAGAGTGTGACACACTCAAGTGCTTTCAACCAGCCTGCCAACACTTACAGACTCTCATACTTAAAGCACCTTAGTCTGGCTGACTGTCCAAATTAGCACCGGAGCAGTGTTGCCGCTCTCTGCATTGACCCCTTCTCAGGGCGAGGAGAAATCCTGCTGGTTTGCTCTGCTTTGGAGCCAAAGCAGGCAAGAGGTGAGTAGGAGGGTTTCCCCATGGCCGTGGGAACCCTCAGCTACTCTTACCTTCCCACAGCTGGAGTCTGCCGCTGCCGAGAAGTCCCAGCCTGTCTGTCTGTCTCTTACAAACAGAGTTCACAGCTTCTCTGAGTTGCTGCAAGGGAAATAACTTGTGGCCTACCACTGTTGCTGTAAACACCCAGTTAGCTAACAGCTTGGCAAGCCACCAGCTTGGGCATGGACCCTGGTCATTGCCGGCTCCGTCAAGGCATTTCTTATGTGAGCGCTGACAAGATGGGGGAGGTGGTTGTACACTGCAGAATTCGTGACCAAGAAAATCACAAAAGTAGAAAATTAGGAAACCAGGGCTGGGCTGATGCTGATCACCAATCATGATTTATCAACTGATAAATGGAGTGGAGTGGAGAGATTTAAGCTACTCTTAACATCAGGGTCTTGAGAGCCAATGAAGGTGCAGCAAGGTGAGTATGGAGCAGCGCTTGAATGCAAGGGTGGGGGAAACTGGAAATCCTCAAGAGAACCTGCTGACCAGCAGTACCACACGGCACAATTCCCACCTGCAAAAATTCGGGATAGCTGGCAATCAAATCTGGTTCACCTTGATGGAGGTGAGCGCTCTAGCCACTGCGACCTCCACCAATAATTGGATTTTTGCCTAGTATTACAATCTGCGATATTTCACCAATCATCAACACTGATCAACACTGTCAATGCAAATATACTAAATAATGATGATTTACATATTTAAAAATGCAGGACACAAGAATAATCATATAACTACAATAATACATCAATACTTACAAATTACAAGGGTTGAGTTTATTTTTCCATTGTCATTGAGACATGCCATGAATGACAAGATTGCAGAGTCACAACACATCATCATAATCATCAATCAATCAATCATCATCCATCTATCAATCAGTCATCATCCATCAATCACTCAGTCAATATCCATCCATCAATCATAAGCTAACTAAAACGAGGAAACCCTACTTTATGTCCGGACCAACCTTATCATATTTTGGAAGAGGATGGGAAAGAGGAGAGGAGGAGGAAACGAGGAAACGAGGAGAGGAGAAGAGAAAAGGGGTGAGGAGGAGGGAAGACACATACACACATATACCTATTTACATACACATACATAATCAAATCACATAATGATGTCCACCTGCTAGTATCCAGAGTAACCGCCCTTCACAGTACGGACAGCAGCTAGACGAGCTGTCTGCAGTGCATCCCACAATAGTTGAAGGGTGAGTGGCTGAGGATACAGACGGCGAACATGACGATCAAAATGATCAGACAGATGTTCAATTGGATTGAGATCGGGGCTGTTTGGAGGCCAGGGAAGAACTGTGAAGTCTTGATCGTGCTCTTCCAGCCAATTGTGGACACTTCTAGCCGTGTGGCAAGGTGCATTATTATGCTAGAAGATCCCATCCTCCCGAGGAAATACAATCATCATGTACGGGTGAACTTAATCGCACAGGATGGATTCATAACCAAATTGATTAACAGTGCCTTTCACACAGATGATGGGATCTAGAGAATACCACGAGAACATTCCCCAGACTATAACACTGCCCCCATCTCCTTATGTTAGTCCAACAATGGATGCAGGGTGTCAGCTTTCCGACGTTTCTCGCTGGACACACTGACATCCATCCGTTCTATGCAGCTGAAAACGTGATTTGTCGGAGAAGGCTACGCGTCGCCAATCAGCAGCGGTCCAGTCGCCATACTGTCGAGCAAATTCCAGTCGTTTTCATTGATGCACCTGTGTTAGAATGGGCGCAGTCACCCTCTGTCTACTCCAGAGTCCTATTTGCAGAATGTTTCGCTGAACTGTTGCGGTAGAGACGGGTCTGGATGATCCCTGGTTCATTTGGACGGTGAGCTGTTCCACTGTGGCCTGTCGGTTGGCCTTCACGCACCGTCCTAGTCGACATTCACCTTGGACATCAATGGAGTGTGGAGCTCCACAGTTTCTACGATGGTTATTCCCAATGGTGCCATTTGTCCACTCACGATACATCTTTACCACAGAGGCACGTGAACAGTTCACAAACGTCGCTGTTTCCGAAATGCTGTCCTCCTTGGCTCGAAAGCCGATGATCATCCCTTTTTGCAACTCGGTTAAATCACTTCCCTTAACCACAACAGTATGAAGCGCAATGTGTACAGCCATCCTGTTGGTCATATTATATACCAGCTTTACCAACCTACATCACGGACTGTACGTCATGGGCTACGCGCTGCAGATGGCACTTCTAGCAGGTGGTCATAATAATGTGATTCGACTGTGTATATACATATATATACAATCGTTTTGTCAAAAAATAGTATTTTGAAAGTATGCACTAGCTTGCAGTTTGCTGATACTGCACAATGTATTTTAGCTTGTGACTAACGATACTGCACCTTGCAAGTATCTGGCAACGACTGTGGTGGGATGATTGAGTCTGCCCAGATCGCTGGTTTGAGGTATTGGAAGCAGCCTGCCAAGCCATTGACTCAGGTTCCTCCATTCTATCCTTTTCTAAAAGAGAAAACATTATGATATCGTGGAAATACTGGAAAAATTTACAACATTCATCATGTTGTGAGCTAAATGTCAGTATTCATACATTTTTTACTGTTAATACCAAGAAAATTTGACTATGATTATAACTTGAACATTTTGTAATTATGGCTGTAATAAATATAGTCTCCAAAAAATTAAACTATAAAGGTGTTTGAAAAAAGCAGTTCAATTTTAAAGTTCAGTGTATGGCTACGAAATAATGTTGACATAGGCACAAAATATCCCATCTATCTGAACAAGAGGTACTACTATTGAAAAGTAAAGAAGCACCACTGCAAATAATCGGGCAACTGCCAAGCTCTCAGAAAAACCCCTAAAAATGTCTGCTTCAATGTTGGTAATAATTATGCTGATCAATTTAATACTTGACAAGGCTTCCACCCATCATTTAAAACCACATGTTTGTAGATTTTCAGAATGGTGTGTTGTTTGATAAACATTTTAAAACGAATCATCTGTTTGAGTTTGTTGCTTGTTATCTTTACAGATGATATTCTATTTACAATGCAGTTACATTTCTTCTATCTCCTACATTTAGTCTTACTCACAAAATGGTACCTTGTGCACATTTCATGAAGTAAAAAATTCAACTAATTTTTAATCTAGCACTGGATGATGGCATCAATTTAAACATACTGCACTTCAGTTGTACAGCTTATCTTAGATGGTAGATAGGGCTTGACGCCTTGTTGACTGTAAGGTAATCTGAGAGACAGCCAGTTGCTCAGAGAAGCAGGAGCGGGGAAGGAATCTACCATGGCCTGCAGTAAGAAACCACAGCATCATTCGCCTAGAGTGATTTCAGGAAATCATGGGAAAACAAAATCAGGACGGCTGGACTGGGAATCGAACCCAGGTCCTCCTAAATGTGAGTCGGAAAGTCTACCACTTTGCCACCTCGCTCGGTAGCTTAACTTAGAACGTTGTAATTTGTATGATGAATATTTTAATGTCAGTAATACATTTTTATACAGCAATCATTGATGATTACCATTGCAATAAATCAAATTTTGAGGAAAAAGTGCATTATTCACTGCCAACAAAACAGATTTCTTAACAAATTCAAATGTCTATTTAAGTGCATGCAAAGTATAAACGAGCGTACATACCATATTTCCTTGTGTACCACCTGCCCCCATGTAAGATTTTCAAAACCACATTTAAAATATCCTCCCAGAGAAAATTGTTTTTTNCCTTGTGTACCACCTGCCCCCATGTAAGATTTTCAAAACCACATTTAAAATATCCTCCCAGAGAAAATTGTTTTTTTCTCATTCAATTCTAAAAACTTGCGTTTCAGTGCACACCTGTGTTGCACAAGCGCGTTTTTTCTCTCTCTCTCTATCTATCTCTATCTATATATCTATCTATCTACATCTATCTATCTCTCCCTCTATATCTATCTCTATCTATATATCTATCTATCTACATCTATCTATCTCTCCCTCTATATCTATCTATCTCTCCTATATCTATCCATCTCTCCTTCTATATCTATCTATCTAGCTCTCTATATATATATATATATATATATATCTATCTCTATCTCTATCTATCTCTCTATCCCTCTCTCTATATATATCTCTCTATCTCTATATATCTCTATCTCTCTCTCTCTCTCTCTCTCTCTCTCTATATATATATATATATATATATATATATATATATCTGTGTGTATGTGTATATGTGCTTTTTTTTACAGAACTAAATATGGCAGGAGTTACACAGTACATAATTTTTTTAAACATTGGCATCTCAGGTGTGATGTGCCACGGGACAAAGGCTTTTCATGTTTACATACCGTGTGTCCTATGGTTACAATGTATTTGTGTCCTGCTGAGACTGTACCTGTAAACCTTGACAAGGGTCCCATTAACTGAAGATGAGTCGATCTTTTCTGTTTCAATAAACATCAGGTGGCAACTGACACTATCATCCCTGCCATAACTATGTTTTCGTAGGCAAGAGAAAAAAGCAAATTATGTTATAATAAACTCAACTATTTTCAGTCTTTTTTTTCTTCCTCCAAAACCTTAATTTTAATGTAACAACTGCACCCCTACTTTACAAATTTGTTTCCGAGAAAAAAATGTGCAGGTGATAACTTGAGTAAATACAGTATTTCAGTTGGTACAGTAAAATAAAATAACTAACACTGGGGGAAAATGTGGGTAAAAAAGTGGAAAATACAGGGGGGGGGNAAAATAAAATAACTAACACTGGGGGAAAATGTGGGTAAAAAAGTGGAAAATACAGGGGGGGGGGGAGAAAGGCAGGGACAGGAGAAACTGACTCTTAACTTGTGAAAAATGCAAGTGACATCGACACAATAAAGGAATGCCATTGGCCTTACCTCTGCTGCACAACTGTCGATTATTGCCTGCTTGCTCTGAAGAACTGGGGGCCTACAATAAAATACAAAAATTACAATAACTCACTGCAGCTCAAAAACACATCAAAAATTAAATTATCATCATTAACAAANCAATAAAATACAAAAATTACAATAACTCACTGCAGCTCAAAAACACATCAAAAATTAAATTATCATCATTAACAAATTACACCCGGAAACTACACGTAACCTTATTTGAAAGACAGGTCGAAGTAACTCTGTGCCAGCATTCAAACTGCTGTGAAGTCATTTCTGGCAACAGTAATCCTGAACAGCTGAGTCATCATCTTTACTATAGATTTACTGAATCGTATGATGTGGCTTGAGTGGTAAAGCCACAAAAAAAGAGAGAGTTTTGGTTGCAATGATGAGTTCTGCAGCTCAGAGGTTGTTAGGGGACCGCATGCAATGTGACAGAAATGGAAACTAGGCTCACTGGCTGTGTAGTTGGAGTCTGTTTGCACACACCTCACTGAGTGCTTACGAATGTGAATGTGATCAAGTTCCATTCTCTGTGACCTTGGTAGTGTTGTTTTGTTGAAATTCCCGACTTGTCTTCCTTGTGCAGAACTGCATTGGAGTTATCGACGAAACACACAGTGAGATTGAAAGGAGGGAAGGGGATGTTGTTGGGGTGTTGAAGGTGTGGTGACGTCACAGAGCCACTGCCAAAATCACGGGAACGACGATGTTGCCGGTTTACCACACACATAATGCGGTCCCTCCCGGGGAAAAAACGCCATCAAATAAATGCTGGTATTATGTGAGTGAATACTGTACTGTAATACCTGAAATGGAATAACTTACAGAGTACATAAAAATACTCGAACTGTACTTCTTATATCATCTATTTATAAGTAAACAACATTCAACCTGAGTGAACCAAACACATTGTAATGATGCAATATTCTTAATTTTTCGGGACATGGGTGTAAAATTCTTTCGTGTGTATGAAACTTTGGAAAGCTTCGTAATATTTTTATCGGGTTTGAAGTTTAAAGCCATGGTGGCTCGTTTCCCGTGTTTGTTTATTCAGCAGACGTGTGCTATTGTAGGTTATCGGGCGGACGTCTGCTGTTTACGTTTCATCAGTAGTCCGGTTACCGTTTCCGGTTACCGTTGGAGTTGTTAGGCGTCAGCATNTGAATACTGTACTGTAATACCTGAAATGGAATAACTTACAGAGTACATAAAAATACTCGAACTGTACTTCTTATAAGAAGTACAGTTCTTCTTATATCTTCTTATAAGAAGATTTATAAGTAAACAACATTCAACCTGAGTGAACCAACCACATTGTAATGATGCAATATTCTTAATTTTTCGGGACATGGGTGTAAAATTCTTTCGTGTGTATGAAACTTTGGAAAGCTTCGTAATATTTTTATCGGGTTTGAAGCTTAAAGCCGTGGTGGCTCGTTTCCCGTGTTTGTTTATTCAGCAGACATGTGCTATTGTAGGTTATCGGGCAGACGTCTGCTGTTTACGTTTCATCAGTAGTCCGGTTACCGTTTCCGGTTACCGTTGGAGTTGTTAGGCGTCAGCATTAATTAGATATTTTCCGGCTGCGTCGTACAAATTTTATACGAGAAGTTCGTTTCTGTGGATGTAGGCGACGTCGACAAGTTTTAGTTCCTCCGGCGCCGTTTTGTTGTATGAGAGGTTCATTTATGTTGACGGCGAAGTTCGTTTATGTTGATTAGTTCCTGCGGCGTAGTTATGATAACGTTGTGGAGAGCGTGCGTGGCCAGGCGCTTATCTTAGGAGAGGGGGGTGATAGGCAGAACAAAAGACGCGTCTGTCTGTCGCCCTTCAAGCAGTAGTCAGTCGGCGGCGAGGACTGTTAAGAGGCGTCACTTCAAGGCAGTCATTTTACAATGATCGCTTAGGTCGCGTTCGGGCGCGACACTAAACCCCCACATCGGCCACTAAACTTTGTTAGTTTAATTCTCTGCTGGTGTGGGAGGTAGCCGCGTTTTAAGTTTCTTCGGGTCAGTTTTTTTAAGAACATAATTAAGTAAACAACTGTGGCTCCGTTCTGAACATTTATATTTATCTGTGAGAGGTTCGTACTCTGCACACTGGAACTTCGTATGTGAAACTACAATAGTTAAATAAACGTATATATAAAAAAAATACTCTGGAACTTCTTCTTTCTTAATTAATCGGCGTCCATTCACTGAGTCTCGTGTTTCTACCTCTGAGCAAGCCGTGGCAACGTAAACATTCGGCAGTGTAAGCGGCCGAACGTTACAACATGAACATTTTGCTGTTTTCGTCGAGCTAGAGTAATTATACTTTGTCATTCCACATCATCTGTGTTCGTTTCATGCAATAAAATAGTAAACAAGAAAGAGTTTCTTAAATTGTTTTAAGTTTAATACCTGTTTTANAAGTTTAATATCTGTTTTAAGTCTTGTATTCATATCTATATATTAACTAACAGTAAAGTTAATAAAATATTTTTTTTATTTTTAAAAATTATACACTTGAGTAAGTCTGCAGAATTTGTAACTTTCGGAAATTTATATTTTAAACTTTTGAAGTTTAAAGATTTTATTTAACTGAAATGTAAAGATTTTATTTAACTGAAGCTTATATAACAATAAAGGTGTAAAACTGGAAGCACAAATGTTAGCCACTTGAGCAATAATGGTTATTTAACAGCACCACCCATAATACTAACTTACTAATTCTTTCAGTTGATATAGTAGACTATTCCTAAAAAAATTCACATATCCTGGAGAGTTAAATATCAACCCAACTGAGGTACAGTGGAACCCTGTTATAATATTTCTCAAGGACCCCAAGAAATGTCAGCCTTGTATAAGGGGAAACTTTATAAGAGGGTAATTTTTTTTTTGGAAAAAATGTCTGTGGACATTGAGAAGGCAGCTTATTGAGCAAGAAAATGTTATAAAAGGGGATGATATAACAGGGTTCCACTGTACTTCAATAAAAAAAAAGCAGGTACTTCAATAAAAAAAAACAGCACCATATTTTAAAAATTCAAATAAAACTGTCATGGGTAGTTAAATTAACTGTTAAAATTAAATCATGATAGTACACATTATTCAATTTTGGAAGATCATGAATTTTATCCAACAAAACGTATGGCAGGTTATTTTTTTTAAATAAAATAAAACTTGTTCCTCATCTTCTATTCAAAAAGTTGCTGTTTTTCAAATATATTACAACTTTGGGTCAGCCTAAATATCATTCCAACATAATAAAAAATATATACTACAATATTTAATAAATAATTGAGAAAACTTATTTACGTGTAAATAACAGGGTCAACCTAAACAAAAACTATATCAACAACAAAACTAGTTCTATCCATGTATCAAATTACTTACGTGTGCTGGTGTTACAATCAGCTCCGGAGGCATATCACATTGATCTCCTAACGGAAAACCTGTTTGAAACAATTAATTTGTTATAAAAATGTTACACCTCTAACCAGCTGTACCACACACATTTAAACTACTCTCATGTTAACGAAACACACTCAAACAGTTCCGAGTACATCTTTGACAATTTTATGGACGCACGCATGCATGCACGTGCACACGCACATGTACGTACGTGCACACGCGCGCACAGTCTAATACGTGTCAACAGGCATACACACAAAGCAGGGTGACACATTTTTCACACAATCGCGCAAATGCATGAAAAATGTGTTGTTCTTTTTTGTGTATGCGCCTGTTGACAAGTACTAGACTGTGGGTACTTGAGTTTCTGTCCTTTGATATATTTTGGTAGCCTAGCAGCCAACTTGTAACCCATACTCAAATTTCCCACATGTTAGGGATGGGTCAGTTCTACTTTCTTTACAATTTCCAGCTCTTAAAAATATAAAGGGATTGTACAGATAAACCAAAAACTGGTTTACTGAAGCATGAAAAAGTAGTAGTAACATTGAACCACAATGATGCAAGTGCTATTACTACATTTATGAAATTCTAAGTCACACAGTTTTTAAAAGAACGCCAAAGAGAAATAAAGTTTTCTGTTAAAATTTTGCAGAAAAAAATTTTAGTTTCAAAAAAAATAATATTATTATAATTTTTATTACTTTTATAATTAGGCTGCTTACAACTGCAACTTGCATATTATATGCACAGGTTGCTATTTCAATTTTCAAAAGTGGTAGTGAAGCCAAAATTTTTCTATCAGTTCTTAGAGATGAATTTTGCAAAATTATTGATATTCTTGTGTATCACTGCAATTAAAATGGGGCAGTTTTTTTTCATTGCTTGTTAACCATAATTAACTGGTTACCAGCCTTTTGGGGTAACTATGCAACATTTTAGTTTGCTGATTTCCACCATTTTCACCTTCCTATGCCTCATGTTGACTTTTGAAATAGTTATTACGTCTCCTCAACTCGCAGTCAGGGCTCTAGATGCTTATTTCATGTACTAGCATTTCCCCATTATGTATTTCAGCAACTATAAAATGCACTTTTATAAAAAAAAAATTAGAAATTTTTTTTTAAATTTAATTTTTGAAGGTAATATTCTAGGTAATGTATTTACAGAATTAGCAAAACTGATTTTCCAACTGTTAAGTGCAGTGTATTTGTACATTCCTAACAGCTTTTGATCCCACAGGTGATTACGTGCCACTTGAGCCTCCACCTGTGTTGTTTCCCCTCTTCCACTACGCTCCACCACTTCTGCAAGGGACATCTCTACTGGTGTATGCAGGCATCTTGCCACTTGAAACCTGGCCACCTCGACAACACCTGCATACTCAAGTTGCGTGGGTGGTAGTTTCTACCCCCCGGACGCTCTGGGCAGGCTGGGTATCATACGTCTATCCTGCCTGCGCAGAAGGGATGGCTGGCTCTTGCTCCTAAGCTGCTCTCACATCCTCTATTCATCCCCAACTCAGCAGGGTATAAATTCTTGATACACAGCCCTTTCAGGGAGTGTCTGCATCCTCTCCTTTCGTACACAGCTTTGCACTGTGGTGTGAGATAGGAAATTCACACTCCGTCTTGCTGGCGCACAGATTCCGGGCGCCCAGCTCACACGTTACAGGGTTAAACTTTGCCCCACTCGCTAGCAATGTGTCATACCATGCTTGGCAACATAGGTTCCCGTGCCCTTCAAGCACCCTGGGTACAGGCTGGGCGTATGCCAGTTTATTGCAAAATAAACCCATATACATTTTTCCACCATCTTCAAATCTTGACAATACCCTACGCTGCTGCCACTCTTATCCATTTCAGGCCTAGGCACAGCCTGTCCTGTCAGACCTTCAAAATTTTCAGCTGCACGTGATAGAACTGTACTCTGTTTCTCAGCTACGGTGCCCGGTTATTAGCAGTAGTGCAGCTTTCCTGGGCACTCACACCACTGAGGTTGACAGTAAGTGTTGCTACGACCCCTGTCATAAGACTTCTTTGAGCCCTCCAAGGTGAGGATGTAGATAGTTTGCCTCCCTCCCTTGAGTAAGATCATCTTTCACTTGCGAAATGTTTTCACCTCAGCTGGTCACCTAGCAACCAGCTATAGTGTTGCTTCTTTGGCCACCATTGGAACAGGGAGTGGGCCTTATCACAGTTTCCTTCTTGAAGGCCTGGTTACCAAAGGCGCTGCTACTTCTCTTGGGTTCTCTGGCGAAGTAAAAGTGGAGTGACACCTTCTCCTGCGGTGTGGTGTGNTAAGACTTCTTTGAGCCCTCCAAGGTGAGGATGTAGATAGTTTGCCTCCCTCCCTTGAGTAAGATCATCTTTCACCTGCAAAATGTTTTCACCTCAGCTGGTCACCTAGCAACCAGCTATAGTGTTGCTTCTTTGGCCACCATTGGAACAGGGAGTGGGCCTTATCACAGTTTCCTTCTTGAAGGCCTGGTTATCAAAGGCGCTGCTACTTCTCTTGGGTTCTCTGGNAAATGTTTTCACCTCAGCTGGTCACCTAGCAACCAGCTATAGTGTTGCTTCTTTGGCCACCATTGGAACAGGGAGTGGGCCTTATCACAGTTTCCTTCTTGAAGGCCTGGTTATCAAAGGCGCTGCTACTTCTCTTGGGTTCTCTGGCGAAGTAAAAGTGGAGTGACACCTTCTCCTGCGGTGTGGTGTGACTCCCGAGCACTGGCGCCACAGACACACACTGGCTTTTCGCAGGCCTGTCCTGTCCTCCAAACTACACTCAGGCTCCCATTCTGCTCAGAACAGACCACGCCAGGGACTGCTGTCTACCTCACCCCATGCCCCAACACTGTGCTGCGAGGAAGGTGGGGACGATCTCGCCGCTGCTCAGACCAGCCGCACTGAAGGACAGGGTCCTGGCACTTGGAAAGTGTACACAGGGCTCCATGAGGAAGCAACCCACTTCTGGGCAAACACCGCTCCCGCCACCAGAACTAAGCACCTAGGACACAGGAGTCGGCCCGGGACAGTGGACAATTCGTTTTAACTTTTGAGCTTGAGGTTTACAAAGGCTGTTTCACCATCCCTTGGGCAGTTTCCCCATCATCACCTACACCTCCAAAGCACCACCTCAGCCTCCTAGCAGCTATCTTTCTTCATCTCGCCTGCCTTCCCAGAAACCTGCACCCTCCACCACTGATAGCTATACTCCCATCAGGGTCACAACCAGGGCAATACACAAGCCTGCTGCTCTCTGGCCCGAGTATCAAATAGTCACGCTGTTTACCAAAACCTGACCATAACAATAAATTCCGTCAAAGAACCACAAGCCTCCTAAGTTCAATTGCTACCAGCCAACAGTTGACATGTCAATCACGTTACAAACTTCACACATTAACTCGCACACTGATTTTCAGTTCAAATATAAATGTATTTTAATATAAATAGTACAATATTTACATACATCTAGTTGTCATAAAATGCTTATACAAAATTAAAATGTATGATGATTCAGACAATGTATGAATGATTTGTTTGCCTCAGAAAAGGTATAATCTTTGAACAATATGTTAGTGAAAACACCATGGCATATGTAACTGTACATAAAAAACCTACTTTAGTCACTAAACATTGATGATGATAGTCATCTAATTCAAAGGTTGCAATATTTATTACAATATGCAACTAAGTTCATACATGGGAGCCACACTTTGGTTTCTGTTTTACGATGAAAAGGGATGTATTTACTTTAAAGGCTATAATATTACATTGCTTGTTTTAGTAGAGAAATATTTAGTTAATGAACAGTGATAAGCTTTCATGACATCTAATATTTAAAAGAAAATTAAACTGGAGCTGTTATTTTTATGTAACCTGGAAGGTAATTACTAGACTATGGAACAATTTAATGACAGAAGAACATGTTAGCTAACTGGGGCAAAGGCATCCAAGACAGTGAACCCAAGGAACAACTAGCAGACTTTTACCAACCTCTGAAACACGTATCCATCTTATTTTTCTTCGAGGCATTCTTCCAAGATCCTCCTTCTTCTTCAGAAACAGTGATGTCATTCATGTCACTGCCCGGGTCACTTGTGTGCAAGTCGATAGTTGTATGGTGGATCTACAAGAGTTACACTTTCCTAATGAATTACGACATATTTAACAAAAGACTACATTCGCACATTTGGATGTGCTAAAACTATACTCGCTAATTTTTACAAGCAAATAACAAAATTAAATTATTGAACTTCTAAAAAAACCTTACGACATCCAAATAGTACATAAGTTCATCACATGTAATCATACTTAAAGGCTGTTCACGGTAAAGTGAGCACTTTTGAAAGCCCTGCTTTAGATTTACTTGTACGCACAGTGTGTAGTCTTCTACCGTATGTAAAATTAACATTGCCATGGGCCTGACCACTTTATTCACGTATCAATCAAGTGAAACTGTGAAATTATTAGAAAAGTAAATATTTTACATATGTGCTCATTCTTACACATAAGTGCATTAAAAAAAAGTTAAGAAACTGTTTCAGTAGTCACAAATATTTACCTAACACTTTTAATTCAACGCTTTAAAGTTGAACTGCTTTCCCTCAGTCGTTGCCAACATTTCTGGGCTCATGCCAGTCAAATGTGTCCATTAATTAAAATATACACAGGTAGGAACAGTGACATTTTTCTAAGGTAGATTTTGAAAGTGCTTACTTTACAGTGAACAGCCTTTAGCCACATTTAGATGTGTGTGCTGTTTTTAAATTTAAAATTATATTGGTTTATCATGTCAGTCCTCCTTCCCAATCTTCCAGCACTCATTAGCCTCATGATATAAAGCAGAGAATCATTAATACCAAAATTTCGCTTATGTCTGTCAAGACCATATAGTTTTTGTAAAACATAATCATCAAGCAAAAAAAAAAATAAAAAAACAGGGATATGGATACATTTTTATTACTAAAGAACAACTGTAAGAAATTTACCTGAAGAATTTTTCGAGGTGGAGGTGGACTTTTCTCAAATCCTGCACTGGCTGTCTTCATTTTCTGAAAAATAAAAATAAAACTTTTAAAAATATTTAAGGTTCTTAATGCAAATAACATAGTTCTAAAGCCTCTATCTTTAATGCCAGCCTTCCTATGGTTGTTTAGGCTCCAGATATACTGTAACTTTACAGTGAAACAATGAACCAGCAACAATATCTGTGAAAGACTGTCATTTTAAAGACTGTCACATCAACAGTCTGAATAATGAATTAAAACTAAGCTAATTTGAATATTAACTGAAGAGTAGCATAACAATTATACACATCATTGGCAAAACAGGAAAAGTGGTTTTCCATCCTGCTGTAAGGGGGATCAGTCACCGCAATTTTGGATTTGTGAAATTTTCGTCATAACATGCATTACAGATTTTATATTTTATTTTCGGCATTGACAAGGCATAGGGCATTACTTTGCATGTGTTATAAAACATGTATTGCTTGACTATTGTTGCCAGAATCATTTCTCTTAAGACCCACAAGAAAATATTACTTATTTATAGCCGGCAGTCACTAGTCAAAAATTAATAAACGCGGTAGAGTTGCAAAAGTTTGATAATTGTTAAAGCTTTAGAAACTATCATTTATGCCATGTCATGCAGAAAATTTAGTTAAAAATTCTTAAATAGAAATTATGGCAAAAATAGTGAAAATCCAAGATGGCAGGACTTGATCCCCCCTAAAGTTTGCAAATACTGTATTTATTTAATTAAATACATGGGAATGATGTAACCTTTCTCTTAGTTATTTCCAACAGCTATTACACTGATAGTCTCACACTCCTGTTGTTCAAGGCCAACTTGTGAAATGTGTCACTAATTTTGGAACTTCTGATCACAAAATTTAAGTAGAATTTCCTACCAGACGAATTCTATACATGAAACAACATGCACAGTTAGTATGGTGAGTTGCTGCCATCTCGCAAACACTGATATGTCCTGTAAATGGTAGGCAGGCTGAATTTGACCCCCATAACACAAAAGTTGAGGTAAAATTAATACACATTTTTTTTTGCAAGTTCTATGTTTCATCACTCTAATGCAAAAGTGTGTTTTTCAAATGAAATATTTATTTTAGGGATGGGTCGGTTTGGTTCTTTGGTTTGTTCCAATTTATA
>NQII01000635.1:40047-53613 GCA_002778355.1 Clitarchus hookeri
AACCTTAAATAAATTTAATACAAGTTTATATGTATACATTAAATCTTATCTTCACACTTTGTTATTGTTCTATTCTTCGGTAGGTTAAATAAAACATTTAATGAATTTTACCTGCATTGGTTGAATGAAGTCGCAAGCAAAATGCAAGTATTAAAAATGGAACCGAATACTGGAACCGATATTTAAATTGTAGAATCGGTACCGGAACCGGAACCGATATTTTTTGTTATTCAACCCATCCCTAAAATTTTTTATTTTCTTCAATAGGCAGGTGTTTCCCAAATTAAATGATACCCCACAAAGGTATATATAATTCCCTCTTGTCGCGGAAAAAATGTAAACATCAAACCAGTTTTATTTAAAATACATAATATTCATTTTAAAATTCAGACATTTTTAGTATAAAATAATACCCCGGGGTGAAAGAACAACCATTCAAGGATGCCAGAAATAAAGTTTAAACATATCACTGCGTAAGATTCAGAACTCCAAAGTTCATTTTCAATTGTTTCTCACTGGAAAATCAGATGTTTTATTGCAAATTTATTTGAATACTCGGACATCTTTAGAATGAAATGGTAACCCAGAAGGATTTGTATGGTCTTTCATTGATGCAAAAAAAAAAGTTTAAGCAGAGTGCTGCATATCTTTTAGCAGTAAACCATTTCACTGCAATGGAAAATTACGCTTCATATTCCATGACATCGGCTTGTAATTCGATCCAGTTTGACACCTCCACATTAAAGATGTGCATGTATGAACACACTGAGAGGAAGGGAAGGCATTTCACAAGCACTGTAGACTGTTTTTTCTGTTTTATAAATTGTAAACACACATGAGCGTAACTACACATGTGCAGTCAAATCTAGACAAAATGACCCCAGTAATAAAAATTCCCTTGAAGTAAAGACCCTTTTTCGGGGAACCGTAAAAATTAAGTTACAAACTTGAAAAATTTAATGGAAATAAGTTTGTAGCATTTATTTTGGTATCTAAATTTAAAGAATCATTTTGTGACCCTTATACAACTCCAAAGATGGAAAGATCTAAAAACAGATACCACTCACTAACACATTACTGTTCACCCCTTCCATCAAGGTCACCAATGTTTACCCATGCGCCCATGCCGGTAACACTGGACTTACCTGCTAAAAGTTTGTACAGTATCCAGATACAGTTTTTTGCCATATGTGAAAGTTAGGAAAACAGGCCAGGCAAAAACTTTGTGCAGCAGAAAACAGAAATCCTTAGTTAAGCGTATATAAAATCATAATCCAATAAATTCAGCGTAAGTAGGCATTCAACAATTGATAAAGACAGTTCCAAATGCAATCCGAACTCAAAATCCAAAACCAAATCCAAATTAAAGTTATAACAGCACTATCAAAAAATGTATCTGAAAGCTGAACACTGCAAACAAAGCACATAGTAGAGATAAACTATAACAAGCATGAAGGAAAGATACTGTTAGGGGTGAAATGTGGGATGTGTAAATAGTGTTATTATTGGCTCCTCCTGTATCTATGTTGTAACATTAAAGGATTGACGAATGGAAGTTANGGATGTGTAAATAGTGTTATTATTGGCTCCTCCTGTATCTATGTTGTAACATTAAAGGATTGACGAATGGAAGTTACAATTCGGTTAGCTCAGTTGGTGGTAGCTTGAAACTCTAAAAAGACGCCAATGAAAATAAAGCCAAGTTCCGGTTTATTTGTTCCTGTACTTTGTATTTATCAATCACATGAAATAGTTCACATACAATCAGATATGCTGAGTACGAACAGGTTTCACCGACTAAACAAGCAAAGAGCAACGCCACAGTGGTTTATTGATTTATTCACANTATGCTGAGTACGAACAGGTTTCACCGACTAAACAAGCAAAGAGCAACGCCACAGTGGTTTATTGATTTATTCACATCTTGAAAACTGGCATCGCCACAGGAACTAGCGACCCCCCACACAGGCTGAGAAATAAATAAGCAGGTTAAAGTTGCTGGTGTGGGGGCTATTTGCCACGCCCGTAGCGGCCTCAGAGAGTGCTTGTTGTCTACCGCTGGTTATCGACTGCTGTTTATCGACTGCTGCCCGGCGATATGCATCCAGGGCTTTTGTCTCTCATGGCTACTCCCGCTCCTCACCTCAGGGTGACACCAACCGTGACCAAATAAGGGCATAGCGTGTGTCACCATGCCATATCAAACTGCATCATAGGTAAAAGATAATCCAAACCTTATAGAACACAAACTGTTGACGCAGTTCGAAAAGCTTCTATTATTACTAATGCTGACGTGTAAAAAAAAAACTAAGATTTTCTGAAACTGCAAACGGATGCCTGATAAACTAACTCCCACGACTTTAATTTCAAATCCCGATTATATTTTACAGAGCCCCGCTAAACGAAAGAAANTATATTTTACAGAGCCCCGCTAAACGAAAGAAAATGAACAGAGGCTGGAACCTTAATAATTAATAATATTGCGTCATTGCAATGTGTACAGGATCGAAGCGTGGTAATACCCAAGAATTATTGGGATGAAGAGAGAGTAGAGAGGAGAGAAGTGTGGGAGATAACAAAGAATTTGTTCATGACATCATGTATATCGCTGAAGGCCTANAAAACTAAGATTTTCTGAAACTGCAAACGGATGCCTGATAAACTAACTCCCACGACTTTAATTTCAAATCCCGATAATATTTTACAGAGCCCCGCTAAACGAAAGAAAATGAACAGAGGCTGGAACCTTAATAATTAATAATATTGCGTCATTGCAATGTGTACAGGATCGAAGCGTGGTAATACCCAAGAATTATTGGGATGAAGAGAGTAGAGAGGAGAGAAGTGTGGGAGATAACAAAGAATTTGTTCATGACATCATGTATATCGCTGAAGGCCTACCATGCAAGCGGCAGGGGTGGGCAGCACCCCTGCCTTAGCATGCCATATTTTTCAACAGAATTTAACAACAGCGACATTACAATCCCTACATATTGTTGTTATGGTGTCAGCAAATTTATTTTTAATTAATTTTTTACGACTGGTTCTATTTTTTTTACATATGTTTACTTTTTTTTTTCAATAATTTTTTGTGATTTTTTTATTTTTTGCAAGAAATATTTCGTAAAAATTGCTGTACATATTTGTCTAATCAGAGTTCGTAAAATCAAGGTTCTACTATTAATCCCGAAATATGGTACAAGCACTAAATACAACAGTTACTTGCATCCTTACCTTCTTGGCTGCCTTGCTGTGCTCCCTTCGAGGGAGAACAGGAGACGGCGGTGGCACTCGGAGCGGAAGGCAGCAGTCATACTCTGCGCTCATGAAGTTCCTTTCATGTTTAACACTCTCCGAGCAGCTACTGGAGTCCGCTTCATCACTACGTAACACAATCCTCTGTCATCATCAGCAGGCACATATTCAAGGGAAGGATCCATGGGCTCCGGACCCCTCTCGGAGGTAAAAAGTAAAAATACCGTTTATTTCAAGTTTGAAATTAGTATTCCATTGACAACTACACACTAGTATTTTACAACTTCTACTAATGATATTAAAAAAAACTGATACAAAAGTATACAAATATGCCACAAAAATTAAACTTCGTCCTCGTTAGCGAAACTACAAAGAATGTACCTGTACCCTACTGGCAACACATCTGGCCAGTCTTCAGACCAAATATGATAAAGCTCGTGCAGGAAAAATATTATCCCATTAGGAAAAACCTTTGAAGTTCAATCTCTGGAACTAAAGCGAGCAACTAATGGTAATGTTCTCATGTAAAGCGTTGCTTTATCTATAATTTAAAAAGTACTGCACCAATATCTACCAGCAATGGCTAATTTTGCTGATGTTGCAAGTATTCATGATTTTATTGAGAAACATTTTCCAGCTTTAAGAAGCCACTCAGTTTTCCCTTTCAGCTACTCTCAAAACACTCACCCCACTGGATCTGTAGAATGGATATATTTTCTTGTCTAAAACATACTTATTTGGACTACCATATTTACCCATGCATCTTACTTTTTATTACCATTTTTTTTTTTGGGTTGAAAAGATGGGATGCATAAGATATGTAGAGTAACTTTTTGTGCATATTTTAAACAGTACAGTGGTTAGCATGCGAGTTGAGATGAGATAAAAGAAGCAGATTAATGTTTGTTTTGTAATAGAATACAGATGCTGACAACAGAAAACCTGCCACATGCACTGGGGCTACCTTGCTATGATATTTATAAAATGACAGCTCCTCAGGAAGTGATGCTTGTGCTGAGAAAACCACATTAACACAACACGTGTTGGCTTAGAGCAGCGACCTCGCACTCTCACCTTCTCCAGTGACCGTACTAGAAATGAGTAAATGTGGTGTTTCATATACGAAAAACATGCAACATTTCTTTTTGCATAGCAGAGTGCATCTTTTTGTTTACGCCAGTAACATACATGACCTTCACTTACAGAAAATTGTTAGCCTGCTGCATGATTACAGTTTTTCTCTGTGAATTTAAAATATGCTGTATGGCTTCTCAAGTTTTCCATTTTATGTAAACTATTACAAAAAAAACTTCAAATCAACACTGAACCATGTAAAAATTAATATCCACTCTGCTTTGAGCTTTTCTACTCACCTCCTACGTGGAATGAAAAAGCTAACCATATGTTCCCTCATCCCTGCATTTGGACATATTTACCATGCCTAAATGGTCATACCCCCTTATCGCCTGTCCTCATGCTCAAACACAAACAAATCCATGCATGTTGCCTCTCTTTCTCCAACTCCACGATGACGTGCCACTTCGTTTCTTCTGCCCGCCTTTCGTGGCACTGCTTTAAAGTGAAACATTACTGTCTCTCTATTTTGGAACCATGGAGAGGGAGGAATGTTGTCATGTCTACAAACGAGAGTCGTAGTCTGAGCACGACAAGAGAGTGAGTTGAGGTACGTGAGGCGAAATGCCAGGCTCTTCTTCCGTACAAATGACTATTTGGCCACGGTGCACGTAAAAGTGGAGTGGAGAGGTTTGGGCGACTCTTTAACATCCAGGCCTTGAGAGCCAATGAGAGTGAAGCTAGGTGAGAATGAAGCCGCATCGGAATGTAAGGGTGGGAGGAAGTGGGAGATCCCCGAGAAAACATTCCAACTAGCAGCATCATCCGGCATGATTCCCACATGCGAAAATCTGAGAGCAATCAAGCGTATAAAAATAAAATAAAAGTATGAACACAGTTTTCACTGATTGACAATAGCTGCCGATAAATATGTCACCACCCATCCTCTCACAGCTGCATGTTGAAACTCCATATTTATAACATATGCAGTGAAATACTTTTTCCTTAAATTTGGAAAGNTCTTCTCACAGCTGCATGTTGAAACTCCATATTTATAACATATGCAGTGAAATACTTTTTCCTTAAATTTGGAAATGAGAATACAGGATTATTAAGATACACAAGAGGATAAGATACATGGATAAATAAAATAATACAAATTTTAACTCAGGGAACAATAACACAGTGCAGCCTTTTTTTTTTTTCACACTGAATGTTATGCACTTAATTTATATGCAGACTCTATTTGTCTGAAATACTTTGTTATATGGCAGGCTTAACAACTGAGTGAATGATGAAGATTGAAATGAAATGTATGATTGTGTATGTTCAAAGATCCCCTCAACTGTCACGCGAGGCTTTTCGACAAAACCCACACACCCAGCTGCTCGTAACATCACAAAGCATGGAAGTATTGCACTAGAGATGAAGCATGCTGCAGGTGATCGCACCAGAATTTAATAGTTACATGGCATTATACTTTTTACTGTTGGCATGGGTCTCCGTTTGCTACTACTCCTGGATTGATTCACAAGAGGGTTCTTAGGTACAAGCACGGCTGGAGCTTCATTCTGAGAGTTTCTAGTCAGCCATTTCTTTTCTGTAGTGAAACACTTATTACTCTGAGGTTGTTTCTCTATAAATATTACGTCGTCACGGAAGAAAAAAAAAGATTTGCAGTGAAAATGTCTACCCTATTATTTTAATAACTACTCTTTTAAATGCAGTGTAACCACACCATAATGAGTACGAAGTATAAGGCCACATATGCTATAGTAATTCTATATTTAATACCACGTTAATATAAAAATGATCGCCTTTTTGTTTTCTTTCTTGCTTTCACAATAGGTTCACTACTTCCACAAACTGAAACACATAACTTTGACTTTTGGTGTGCATATGCATAGTGCAGAGATCAAAAGAACGACAACAACTTTGACTTTTCCTTCTCTCCTATACACAAAATGATTTCTTCCCCTTTAATGTGGTGATTCCTCTTGACTCCCCTCCTGTTCTTGGTTGGACATTGTCCTGTTGCCAGGTGAAGCTGCATTCACGGAAACAAGAGAGGTGAAGAAAAATACTGATCGTATGAGCAGCTAGAAGAGGGAGGTAGCAAACAGTAAAGGAGGATGCTCAAGCAAAAGGGAGTGAAGGAGGGTGCTCAAGCAAAAGGGAGTGAAGGAGACAAGCAAGTGAACTCAACATTCAGAAGTCAGTTCATCTGCANAAGGAGGGTGCTCAAGCAAAAGGGAGTGAAGGAGACAAGCAAGTGAACTCAACATTCAGAAGTCAGTTCATCTGCACACTATAGCCTTCAACACTGTTTGCTTTCAAATACTTTTATGATCTACACTATGTACATTACATTTTTAAGCCATAATGAACATCACATTAAACACATCATAATCATAGTGATACCATGTGTATTTATTTCTGAACNACATTTTTAAGCCATAATGAACATCACATTAAACACATCATAATCATAGTGATACCATGTGTATTTATTTCTGAACGTTCCTTATTAATAATGTCTCAAATTAATTTTGAGAAAAAAAAAACATTTATATTTTTTTTCTTTACACAGAATACGCTTAAATGTGTTTGAAATATTTTCTCGTGTACTGTATTTGCGGATACATGTTATACAAACACACTATCTCCAATTACCACTAACAATAAATTACACACTCAACACTGAAGGAAGATACNTGTTATACAAACACACTATCTCCAATTACCACTAACAATAAATTACACACTCAACACTGAAGGAAGATACCTTGTATAATCAGAAAGGCTAATGTTCGTTGGCTCATCAGCACTGGACCCCTCCTTCATCAACTTTAGAATAATCTTGTTCCTTAGACGTTCCTGGCATCATGGCATATCAAAAAGGACAAACACCTGAACAGAAACCACAACTACTGCTGATGCCACAACTTCTGGAAGGGTTTACCATGAGCACACAAAGTTCTTAAGAGGCCAGGAAAAAATATAAAATGTTAAATGCAGGAATGAGTAAAAAAGGGGGGGAATTTATGTTGTGCGAGCATTACATGGGTCTGAAGAAATAGGTTGCAAGATTCCAGAAAGTGTAAAATTAGGGAGTATAGAAAAGGGTTTTACTGTACTTGAACCTCTATCTCTATAAATGCACATCTACATAAAAATGTATCGACTGTTTAGTAGTATCTCTGGTTGAATAATAATTTACGACTAATGAATGAATTCACATACTAAGTACAGTTTCTCTGGTTGAACAATAATTAATGGTCATATAAATTAATTCACAATCCATATAACACAAATTTTAAAGCAAATTTTTAAGGGCATTTAGTTAACATTGCTTTGAAACATTTTCGTTTGTTGACGGTGTTTCAACATAAAGATATACAGTACAAACAATGAGATTCCGTGAACATTGAACACAAAATACAAAACAAAGTTACTTATACAGTGAAATTACAATAAAATGAACCTATGGACATTAAAATTTGTGGTTGTTTACTAAGACGGTTTCTTGATACTAGCAACAGTTCTGTAAAATATAAAGTAAAATACTGACAACACACTTAAAGTATAGTTTAAAGTAAAAGTCAGAAAGCATTAAATTTCATTCACAGCAGGAATAGTTTCTCATGTCAGTGTCTTAAATATAATGCATTTTAATTTGGTTTGCAAAGAATATATGAAAAGATTACCGTAAAAAGATCACAAAATTTTAACCAATTAAAAAAATTTCAGAGAAAGTTCTTACAGCTTACCATAATTGCAGGAGATCCATGCAGAATGAATGAAACCACAAAACAAAAGTATACANTCCTCTCACAGCTGCATGTTGAAACTCCATATTTATAACATATGCAGTGAAATACTTTTTCCTTAAATTTGGAAAGGAGAATACAGGATTATTAAGATACACAAGAGGATAAGATACATGGATAAAAAAAATAATACAAATTTTTTTTTTCACACGGAATGTTATGCACTTAATTTATATGCGGACTCTATTTGTCTGAAATACTTTGTTATATGGCGGGCTTAACAACTGAGTGAATGATGAATATTAAAATGAAATGTATGATTGTGTATGTTCAAAGATCCCCTCACCTGGCCTGCACTAACTGTCAAGTGAGGCTTTTCGACAAAACCCACACACCCAGCTGCTCGTAACATCACAAAGCATGGAAGTATTGCACTAGAGATGAAGCATGCTGCAGGTGATCGCACCAGAATTTAATAGTTACATGGCATTATACTTTTTACTGTTGGCATGGGTCTCCGTTTGCTACTACTCCTGGATTGATTCACAAGAGGGTTCTTAGGTACAAGCACAATGATTGGAGCTTCATTCTGAGTGTTTCTAGTCAGCCATTTCATTTCTGTAGTGAAACACTTATTACTCTGAGGTTGTTTCTCTATAAATATTATGTCGACATGGAAGAGAAAGAAGATTTGCAGTGAGAATATCTACCCAATTATTTTAATAACTACTCTTTTAAATGCAGTGTAACCACACCATAATGAGTATGAAGTATAAGGCCACATATGCTATAGTAATTCTATATTAAATACCATGTTACTTTAAAAATGATTGCCTTTTTGTTTTCTTGCTTGCTTTCACAATAGGTTCACTACTTCCACAAACTGAAACACATAACTTTGACGTTTGGTGAGCATATGCATAGCGCAGAGGTCAAAAGAACGACGACAACTTTGACTTTTCCTTCTTTCCTATACACAAAATGATTTCTTCCCCTTTAATGTGGTAATTCCTCTCGACTCCCCTCCTGTTCTTGGTTGGACATTGTCCTGTTGCCAGGTGAAGCTGCATTCACGGAAACAAGAGAGGTGAAGAAAAGTACTGATCGTATGAACAGCTGGAAGAGGGAGGTAGCAAACAGTAAAGGAGGGTGCTCAAGCAAAAGGGAGTGAAGGAGACAAGCAAGTGAACTCAACATTCAGAAGTCAGTTCATCTGCACACTATAGCCTTCAACACTGTTTGCTTTCAAATACTTTTATGATCTACACTATGTACATTACATTTTTAAGCCATAATGAACATCACATTAAACACATCATAATCATAGTGATACCATGTGTATTTATTTCTGAATTTCCTTATTAATCATGTCTGAAATTAATTTTGAGAAAACATAAACATTTATATTTTTTCTTTATACACAATACGCTTAAATGTATTTGAAATATTTTCTCGTGTACTGTATTTGCAGATACATGTTATACAAACACACTATCTCCAATTACCACTAACAATAAATTACACACTCAACACTGAAGGAAGATACCTTGTGTAATCAGAAAGGCTAATGTTCGTTGGCTCATCAGCACTGGAGCCCTCCTTCATCAACTTTAGAATAATCTTGTTCCTTAGACGTTCCTGGCATCATTGCCATATCAAAAAGGACAAACACCTGAACAGAAACCACAACTACTGCTGATGCCACAATTTCTGGAAGGGTTTACCATGAGCACACAAAGTTCTTAAGAGGCCAGGAAAAAATATAAAATGTTAAATGCAGGAAAGAATAAAAAAGAGGGGAATTTATGTTGTGCGAGCATTACATGGGTCTGAAGAAATAGGTTGCAAGATTCCAGAAAGTGTAAAATTAGGGAGTATAGAAAAGGGTTTTACTGTACTTGAACCTCTATCTCTATAAATGCACATCTACATAAAAATGTATCGACTGTTTAGTAGTATCTCTGGTTGAATAATAATTTACGACTAATGAATGAATTCACATACTAAGTACAGTTTCTCTGGTTGAACAATAATTAATGGTCATATAAATTAATTCACAATCCATATAACACAAATTTTAAAGCAAATTTTTAAGGGCATTTAGTTAACATTGCTTTGAAACATTTTCGTTTGTTGACGGTGTTTCAACATAAAGATATACAGAACAAACAATGAGATTCCGTGAACATTGAACACAAAATACAAAACAAAGTTACTTATACAGTGAAATTACAATAAAATGAACCTATGGACATTAAAATTTGTGGTTGTTTACTAAGACGGTTTCTTGATACTAGCAACAGTTCTGTAAAATATAAAGTAAAATACTGACAACACACTTAAAGTATAGTTTAAAGTAAAAGTCAGAAAGCATTAAATTTCATTCACAGCAGGAATAGTTTCTCATGTCAGTGTCTTAAATATAATGCATTTTAATTTGGTTTGCAAAGAATATATGAAAAGATTACCGTAAAACGGTCACAAAATTTTAACCAATTTAAAAAATTTCTGAGAAAGTTCTTACAGCTTACCATAATTGCAGGAGATCCATGCAGAATGAATGAAACCACAAAACAAAAGTATACANGAGAAAGTTCTTACAGCTTACCATAATTGCAGGAGATCCATGCAGAATGAATGAAACCACAAAACAAAAGTATACATATAACAACAATAATTATTTTTAATACTTACTACCCACCACATTGCTGGAAAATATCATTCACATGCCACAAATCACTAGGCAATATTTTATTACCTCCTCTTAAAACTTTATTTTTCAGCAGAATAACATAGATTTTTGAATTGTTTTACTGTTATTTCCATGTAACATAAACACTAGTTTAGTGATAAAAATTAAACCATAAATATGTTAACACCAATATTCAATTAAAAAAATATAGAAAATGCACAGTACAAAATACGTACAGTAATATGTGTAACCTCTATATGCTTGGCACATATTTACAATGGGTAAGACTGCAGAGAACAGCCCCCACCCATAGATCCATTATTCTGACTGTGTAAGCTCAGTGGCATGGCCAGCCCTGGCGTAATGTCACTACAACAAAGAGGAGCGGAGATGAGGACGAGAGAAACGTGAGTATAGCATGACAACATGACTTGAACGCACGGTGACTGCGATCGTTTCATTCCCAGTTGGCTTCTGGCTCCTTCCACCATCACAATGCACCAATATGCCATGACAGCAGACACTACTGCTGAAGAATTTCTTTTGTTTACAATATACCAATTACATACTATGGTAATTTTAGTCCGTTCTGTGGACTGCAAGTCCCTTGTAAAGTCTTATCAGTTTCCAGCTGAGTTGAGTCTTGCTTGAATTATATCAATTGAACCATATGTAAGCTGAAGCACAGTAAATTTCTCATGCTATTTGCCATTGTAACCTTCCTCATACCCATGTGATGCCTGTCTGTGGTTTTCCTCGAGTTGTCGTGCTTTCAGGAAATGATCTTGACAATTAATCTAATCTGTTTGAAGGTTTTTACCTCTTCTTGCGTCTGGACCTGACTGTCCGGATTTGACAACACACGCATTTGAACAAATTTAGTTTATTAGGTTCTATTAAAAAGTTTTATATTTTTGCCCAAAATATGAATAATGATTTTATATNAGGTTCTTTTCGGTTTTATTTCAATATCGTGATTTGCAAAATTTCTGTCCCTTATTATATCTAATACAGTATAATCTCTGTAAAAGGAACTGAATTTTTGTATGTTTGTTATATGCATGATGCTTTTCTCTCATGCAGAAAATTTTGAATCTAATTACTGCTGAAATATAAGGTATTATAAAAATTGGTTTTCTTTTCAGAACATATACAGTACACTTTTGTGGCCACTTTTAAAGAAAATCACAATTTTTGTAGAAAAATAAACCACTAATTTTGTTTGGAACCTCTGTTTTGTAAACTAACCATTTGCAGACTCATAAATTTAATTTATCAATCTCAATCATAAAAACTGTTATGATTAAAAAAAAATTCTTGTTACATAGGAAGTGAGGCAATCATAACAGCTTGGATGGCACTTAAAATAGCATTATGGCTCTTGTTTATTATTTTTTTTGTTTAATATATGAAAATATAGGAGCTTAGTTTCAGATAAATATATTCTCTGTTACCCTTTGGAAGTAATGACACAGAAACGTCATTCAAATCATAACGATTCATACTACATAAATCTAATATCAAGCACTCACCTTACATGGTTCTGGATCGCAGTAGTCGAGCAGGGTCTCGCAGAAATACCGACCCATCTGCTCATAGTCCTGCGTGGTGAAGTGTGTTTCACTGCGACTGCCAAGTGTCGAGCCTCCAAATGACGCCTCCATGGTATAGCTATTGGCCACGCCCATCATCCAGACAACCACACGCCCTGTGCCTTCCTTAGAGCGCTGGATGCGGAACTTGCAGTCTTCAAAGGAGAACTAATAAAATAAACAACATACCTCAGTAGAATCTGTTTTGTGATTAGTTCACAGACACATTCTGTTAATGCAATTAATAGGTTATGCAACTTAGGAGCAGTTGAGAGTGAAGGAAGGAGAGTATGGAGCAGTGCTGGAATGAAAGGGCAGGGAAAACGGGAGATTACTGAGAAAACCCATCGACCAGCGGCATAATCCGGCACGATTCAAACGTGTGAAAATCCGTGGACGACCCCACCGCGAATCGAACCTGATTCACCTTAGGTGTGAGGCAAGTAGTCTAATATCTTGGGTAGAAACAATAACAACATTTCTATTATGATTGTCTTTAGTTACTACACTGTAATCTTGCAATATCAACACTAGTACTTATGAGTAGTACTTACAATTACGTTGAAAAATCAAACCACTCATTTACTAGGGATTTAATATTTTCATACATTTTCACAAGGTTAAGCAAAAGAAAGCCAGAAGGTGGTTGTGTGACAGGCTTAGCCCATAAATTACGTAAGTATTTAAGTGGATGGCGTGTCACCATTTGGCACTGGGTGCAACTGCCTTGCTGTGTTGTCTATAAAACAACCCCCTATTCCCCAGCACGACACCGCCAATCAAACGGATTAGGTATGTAGTTATATAGCGGCATGCCCTGCTGGAGTTAGACAGAGAACAAGGTGGACATACGTACTCACATCATCAGAATTTCACAAGGCACTTTGTATTGTCTGCTGGCATATACTGTATGTTTATCCGCAACCAATATTACTTTCACTTCACCTTGTTGCTAGCAAGGATATAAAAGATGAAGGGAAAACAAGCTGAGGCTCAGTCTTGACAAGTCTTCAGACAGCCCTGATTTGTCTGTCATCAGCGTGTAGCTGGTTTTGTGAGCCTTGCAAAGTTTGTATCATTCTGTGAAGGTCATAGTTCACAGCTACGCAGGGTTGACGCGCTATGGGCGACGTCGTAATCTACTCCGGCATCCACCACAGCCCCAGCCCCCTCCAAGAAGAGA
>NQII01000635.1:58845-102073 GCA_002778355.1 Clitarchus hookeri
GCGTCCCCCTCCTAAGAAGAGCCATTACGTCGTACACGCCACAACACGCCTCCAAGCCCAGGGGTGGCTTGTCCAGCTGTTGCTGCCTGCTGTGCCGCAATCCGCTTCGCATCACATTGCCGCTTTCTACTCCTCCAGTCTTTGGCCAGGAGAGGGGAACTCGCCACCAGCTTCAGTAGCCTTCAGCCATTTCCACAGGCTCATCACCGCCGCTCTCTCTACGTCTCTTCTCTCTGCGTTTTCTCTCTCACCACACCCCGCAACCACCACACTGGCCCTGTTCGCTCCGTATAAATAGGACTCGCAGTCCTCATTTCGATACTGTCTCACGCCAGTCTAGTTGCAGAACGTCACGCTGCCGGAGAGCCATTAGACACCACGTCTACCTTCGCAGAACGTCACTCTGTCCAAGAGTCTACAGACTAATTCAAGTCGTTACTACCATTTGCAGCACTGTCGAGAGTTCTACTCTGCACGACGCTGCCTCGCTGCCCGCCAGCACACTGAAGCTTGCCACGCTTCCAGCTACCTCGTAGTTCACCCGCAGTTGACTTGAGTACGAGTACCGCTAACTTGGGGTCGCCCTCACTACCCGTGCTGCCACGTCTTCCGAGACTAGGTTAATTACCAGTTGGCAACGTAGGATCGGTCCTCCAGGCCCTAGTCAGAGTAAAGGCTGGTTTATGTGTGTTTAATGAGCAATCAATAATCAGACATAAATTTGACTTGGTTGAGTTCTCTCTTCCAGCATTCTATTCTTTCTACACCTTGCTCCTGCTATTACCTGTTTAGCCACCTCTCCTAGTAAGATTCTTACAGAGATAGCAACGAGCAGAAACCCCATCCTCTACCTCAACTTTTGGGAACTGTCTCGAGGTGCAACTTAGGAAGTTTATCTTCCTGGGCAACACCAGAGCGGTTGTCACTTGGACTATCGCCCCTCCAGTAAGTGCTTGGGTCCGCCAGCGACGCCTTGCTCGCCATGTCACCTGTTGTAAATGATAGGCCAACCCCTGAGGATCCCCGTTCTAAGTGACACCTGGGTAAGTCTCACTCACTAGGCAGCCATGGGAGCAGTCACCCTTACACCTACTGTAACCCTCAGTTTGGTACTTAGGTCTGCCAGCGACGTCCTACTCACCAAGCCACTACACTGAAGGCCAGTAGATCAGGCCACCTACCCTACACCACAGCCAGTAACCTACTCTCCGTCAGACTGTGCCTACCTTTCACTGGCCACCCACTACCAGCCTATCTGGTCTATCACCCCCTTATGCCTCACCTTAGGGCTTGGCGGGGCAAAGCAGCGACTAGCTCAGACTGGGGTTCTTAAGAGTAGTGATTCAGGTGTCAACCAGGTATACACCTGGAAGGAGGAGGCTGCATGTCAGAGAGGGTCTGCGTCCAGCTCAACATTGAACCTCGTCTGGCACATGCCACATGCAGTTTTTCCACTGCCTCCAACGCCGTCGAAGAAGCCACCTACCTTCAATTGGCTCACTAATATTACCAGGATGGTCAGACCACTTTACGTCACACCCTCCTATACCCCTACCAGGGTACCCACTCGCCCATCACTCGCGAGCGTGCCTCCTAAGGCACCATACTCTATTATAGAAGTGGTCAAACCCATCAACGTAGGCCCCAAGAAAAACCCCGTATGATTGGCGACCACTGCTTCACCCTCACCTGGGGGGAAGAGCCTTGGCGCCACCCACCAACTGCCATTCCCACTAAGGGTGCGCGTCGAGTCAAGGGCAGTAACATTTTTCAAAGGTTGATTTCAAAAGTGCTAACTTTACCGTGAACAGCCTTTAAAGTGTGTGAGGGAGTGAGTGAGTGAGTGAAGAGATTTGGGCGGCTCTTAACGGCAAGGTCTTGAGAGCTGATGAGAAGTGAGTATGGAGCAGCGCCGGAATGAAGGGGCGAAGGAAACGAGGGATCCCCGAGAAAAACTGCCGACCAGCGGCATCCACCGGCATGATTCCCATTTGCGAATATCCAGAGTGAACCGGCCGGGGATTGAACCCGGTTCGCTTTGGGAGGCGAGCAGTCTAACCGCTCAGTAACCGTGGTCCCAACAGGCTTCAAAGGCATTTACTGTATGATATGAGATGTGGTACCAAATACATATACGGCCTTCCATTTGTACGTTTACATTTTTATGTGCGAGCAGAGATAAAACTGGTGGTGGCTGTGCTATATTTGTAAATAATTTATTAGATTATAATGTTTTAACTAAAACAGAAGAATTCACAAGTACTCGCAGGACGGTACTTATGGACACACACATCCACCGCCGATCTCTCATATGCCTCCGAAAGGCTGTGCTGTCACGAGACCATGAACCGAAGTTCCCATAACTCATTTAGTGGGTTTGCAAAAAAAATGCAGCCCAGCAGACTTGGGTCAAATCATTGAGCTGGCGGCAGGCTGCTGTGTATATGTTTTATCTGGGCTCTGGGCCCGTATTTATAGCTGTTAACCACTGTTGCTACCTTAATAAATTTATGTGTAGGTGTTATCGGCGAGGGAGTGAAACTCCCCACCAGTCTCCCGAATGGCGTGTTGTAGTGTCGTGATGTCTGTAGAACATGTGTTGTTTGCAAGGGGCTAGTTAAACTCGCGTGTAAGGCGTTGATGAGTCCTTACAACCTGAGTCGCTGCTCACCGACAACCCAGCTTGTTCATCATCAGCCCTTATGGTGCTGCAAGTCAGGATCCAGCCTCGCTCTTATTCTCCGGTCATTTCATCATGTGGCGTTTGTGAAAAAAGTTGCATGTTATTAGTACACTTTTCTTGCACCCCCTATGTACCAGGACTGTTGCCAGTCCTGGTTAAAACTAGGGTTAANGCATGTTATTAGTACACTTTTCTTGCACCCCCTATGTACCAGGACTGTTGCCAGTCCTGGTTAAAACTAGGGTTAACCAGTGTAGTTGGTGTATCTACATCAGCCTCCCGAAGGGCATCATTTGTAGCTTGTCCTTAAAACTAGAAAACCGGCCTTGCATCCTTGATTCNTCTACATCAGCCTCCCGAAGGGCATCATTTGTAGCTTGTCCTTAAAACTAGAAAACCGGCCTTGCATCCTTGATTCTATAATTTTTTTAATTTAAAGAATTTTTATAATTTTTCTCTTATTTTTGAATATCTTTAAGTTTTTATTAGTGTTTTTTTATTTTGTTTTAATTTTGTTTAAATTTGAAATTTTTATACTTTTTTGTAAGATTTTTTGGATTTTTGAAACTAAAACTAACTTAAGACTAATGCCTCCAAACCCTCCTGACTTCCCATGTGTGCCTCTCGGCCTGGATTCCTGACGACAGAGTGGGGCGAAAACTGTCTGCCAGTGCACCCACATGAGCTGCCTTAACAGGGCGTAAGTATGAGTAGCGCGAGAGGACGCTGTGTGTGTGTGTGTGTGTGATTTTGAACTGTACTTGTCCGCAAAGTGTGGTGAAGTGAGCTGAAAATGNCTTGTCCGCAAAGTGTGGTGAAGTGAGCTGAAAATGCATTGGACGAAGTAGTTTTGTTAAATCTTGTCTCAGACTGATCAGAAAACTCAGACCGCCCAGAAAAAGTGATGAATTTAATCATTTATTTAATTACCTGCGTATTTCTTTTTGAATTGAACTGGAAATACTCAGGAATGTGTACGAGTGTATTTAAAGTGTTAATAGGTATTATTTTAGACCGTCTTGTTTTTTTTAAAGCTCCGGGGAGCTTTGCTTGACTCCAATGTTTGATGTGAACTGGGCTAGAAATGCCTGGGATTAGGTAGTTTGTTAAATGTGTCGAAATTTTTGTCCCAGGGCCAATCAGAGAATTCCGCCGGCCCGAGAGTAATTTAAATGTAGTTTTATTTAAAGGTCCCTGTTTTCCCGTTTTATAGTGTGGATACACACTCACGCATGCATAAAATTAGGATGAACACATTTTTCACATGGATGTGCGATCACGTTGTGCTGGCTAGGCCAGCTTCATCAGGCGGCGAGTGGTAGCCGCCACAGAGACTGGTTGTTCAGCTGAGCAGCTAGCAAAGGAAATAAATAATCAAATAATATTACACACATACCTTCTAATCATCAGTTTGGTATGCCAAACGGGAGGGTAAGTTTCTCGGATCACAGTGCGGTACTGCCGATTGAGATCCCTTCCTGTCAGAGAACAGCGATTATTACCCACAATCACGCCATCAGGGTTCAGCATAGGTACCAGCTTGAAGATGAATTTCTCCCGAAGTTCCTAACAGCACATAATATGAACATTCTACTATTTGTTATCCACAGGAGAGGTTTGTGGACTAACTGTCAAACACAACAAATATTTTTTCTAGACTTCAGAATTTCACATGTGTTCATTGTAAGGTATGCATTGACTGAAACAAGTTTCAACACTAATGGGTTGTCACCTGTAAAATTTAACTTGGGGAAAAAATTAATATTATAGTAATGAGCACAAATTAACAAATAAGTAAAATGTTAATTTTCTTCCCCCACAGTTTTGATGCTGCAAGTTCTCTATAGCCAAGTAATATAATCAAAAATTAAATTCTAAAAATTGAAAACTATTAGATGATGACAGTGAGGAAACTAAGAGATTACTGCAGTTTTTCAGGGAAATGAAAGTTCATAGGAAACCAGATTTTATTATTTATGAATTAATATTGTATTGAATTTGACTTTATTATCCTACAACTTTAAAAAAGATGCAAAAAAACGTTATATATATATTTTTCAATATGACAACATTCTTTACAATAAAATAACAATAATAGTGTGATGCCAGTTAGGCCAACGTTGATGAAGGTGCACTGGCTCAGTATCACTCTCTAGAGACTAGGGAAACTGAGTGTCCTTAACGAGGATTTAAAGGGGCCGTATGGGCCGACGCGTCTGAACCTAGGGCGTCTGGCCGTGGCTCATCAGAGCACGTAGCTTGGCACTGAGGGTTATGCTATCCCTCTTCTGGCCCTCCCAGTGATTGGGCATTTAGGAATAGCTGTGAGTACACAGCTATGAAAAGTCAGTGATGTTACGTTAATTGTATACAGGGCATAAAACAAAAGAACAGTAAATAATTACTACCTTTAAAGGATTTAGTGGGTGTACTGTAGGTGCAGGCATGACTGTGGTAAGGTTAAAGTTACATAGCAGCGCAAGGGGAGGACAAGTTCTGGCGTGGTCCATCCAGGAAGGAACTTCCTCTTCCTGGGGTCAGTGTCTTGTGGTTGACCTCTGCCGGAGTCCTATCGATTGATTGGCGCCGCAAGGTGTGCTTCACGATGGATGGTACTCGGGCCTAAAGCGACTTGGGGAGAGGGCCCTCTGATCCCTCTCGGGAGAAGTTGAGTGAGCGGCGTGACCAGCTACTGACCTCAACTGCTCCTCTGGGTTCACAGCGTTCCCCACACAAGGACCTTACGGCTCTCAGTAAGCGGCGTGGCCAGCTTGTAGCCTGAGAGTTGTAGTGACCTAATGTGTTCATTCTCCTCAAGCCTAGGAGCCTCAGAGAGAGGTTCCCTCTCACCTTGCCACAGTAGCACTGGAGGGTGACGTGACTAGCCAGCACTAGACACCAAAAAATGACAAAAGGTGGGAGTGCCCTTCAAAGAGGACTTGGTTCGATTCTCTATCGTGGAGATTGTGCGTGCATCTGAAAGTAGTTAGGTGGATATGCACACAGAAGGTAAAGCAGGTGAGGAAGGCGGAAAGCGAAAGAGAATGACCGGACCAAAAAGAGGTGATTGGTAGATATGTTTTATTCCGTCTGAAGGAGTTTATAAGACATACATCTCCGACCTGTGCTCGCTAACATCTGATGGACTAGGGACCAAGTTTGCCAATCTGTTTACTGCACAGTGGCAACGAGATACGACCAAAGTTTGGGGCGAGTGTGACCCTGGTACAAACTATGCCCGGCGCGGACGAGACGCGTAGGCCAGCACTCATGACTTAGGAGAAGGCTCCGCGACAAGAGCTTCTGACTGATGCGTTGAGAAACACTGGTTGAGACGGTTATGGCAGCAAGATAACTGGATACAAGTAGACACTACTGAAGGCAAGCGTTACGGCTAGCATGGCGAGATGGCGAGAGCTTATGCGAACTACTCGCGAACTGCCCTGTCTGGAGGACGTGCAAAGGAATAAATACTCCCTCGAGAGACGTGGCGAGTGAAAGGTGGCTGGAGCAGGCCGCATGGATCTCCCCTAATGTACGACGAGCGTGCGCCTCCATGCCTGCCGGCCAGGGCAAGGCAAGCGAGGGGGTGGATCCACCCACTGGACTGAAGCACAGTGTCGTGCAAGTTGCCGGCCTCTCAGGCGGTAAGGGGTTGACTCTGCTTGTAGATAGAAATGGTATAGAGGCAGCGTTAATCGCTANAGGCTAGGGTAATGAAAACAACAGCACTCGTGGGCACATCAAGTGTGACAGTTACAAGTCTGAGTTTCACTTTATAGAAGTAAAGGGAAACTGCGGTTTTCATGTGTGTACATGAGACTGTTCATGTGTATACACACAAACGTAGATGTCCAAATTGTATGTATGCTTGTATGGACATGTAAGTGCAGTTGTGCATATAGTTCCATCACAGTTTCTTCAGTTGTTTTGAAATGAACCTTTGAAAAATCACCCTAAGAGTAACATGTCAACCTGTTTTTTCAATAACTTGTATATCACAAATATATAACACTGTGATTAACTTTAAAGTATTGTATTCTTGAATAAATGAAACTTTAACTTAGTATCTTCTATAATTTGTAATATTTATTTTGTATTAAATACGAATTAAAAACAGTGAGAGCAGTGATCTGTTGGCAACGGCTAGTAAGAAATAGTTCACAGTTAAAATATTGTTTTAACCTAGTTTTTTGGTATGCTATTTGTAAATTAAACATTGCTTATTGATACACACATTAAAATTTTTAGGTAGCACTGAAAGAAAAAATATATTTCATTGTTACAGTTAAAAATATCAGCGCAAATTACCGTGCGTAGGCCCTAGTGGCATGGTGTTTTCTTTATTGTTCGAGGAAGAAACTTGAATAGGCAGAGCAAAGCTTGCCAATCTCTTTATTTCGCTCTCTCTCTCTTTATCTATCTCGGGAATTTTCGCACCGCTAGTAGTAGCATGAAAATTATACATGTTTTCAATTTTAGCATATTTCATACTTATTACTGCAAAAATAATTATTTTTGAATTTGCAATTTATAAATGAAACAATATTTTATTGTTTGAATACTTATTATAATATAGGCTATTTAGATGTGATGGCGGGACAGTTACAAATCCGAAGTTGGCAGAAGTGCAGCGAAATGACAATGACATAGCGTGTTGCTCTTGGCTGAACAAAGTGTTAATTTTTCTTTCTGCGAAATATACTTAAAATTACCACATCAAGTTTGTACACGTGTTTTTTAAACCTACCTACACAAGTTATGATGTTGTGATAGATCTGTAACATGTTTACGTGTCTGTAATTTGAATGTTTGCCAAAATCCCAACAAAATATTAAGCCCAGCCAGATAAATTTTAATAAATAATGAATTAAACATAGAAAAAATGTTAGCACCAATGCATAGAAAGATGAGCGGAATAAAAGTTACGATAGGCCTATTTGTGTGCATGTTTGCCACTATCTTTTAAGTTTGTTGCTGCTATTTACAATAACAAGTGACACGAGTTGCGTGCTTGAATTTATTGTCTTTTTCATTGGACTGGTTGCTCTTTCATTTTAATATTTATTCCAAATGAGGCCGTCCTTTTAACCAAATAATCAAACACATAACAATAACAAGAGGTTAAATACTACAGTTTCTTTCCCCACAGTTTTAACAGGTTTAAATCAACACAATCACAGCAAAATCATAACATGTATTACGTGTAATGTACTATGTCGTGTATAACTAATGTTAACAATGTAAAATAATAACCGTAAGAACTATCATCAATACAGACATTATTAAAAAGTCATAAAGGTGACCTAAATATGGTTCTAGTCCTAAATTGTGAACACTCATACAAAATAATTTTTGAAATGGGACAGAACGCTTTGAACAGCTGAAAACAGTAAACAAAGCATTTGACAGTTAAAACGTAGAAGTCACATGGCAGTGTTTATGTTGACATGTAGCTGAAGGATACGTGATCGGTAACCAAAAGTAGAACTTTAGCAGGGCTTCAGAAAAGTGTGAAGTAACTATCTGACTAAAAGTATCACGATACCCCTCTGTAAACCTAAACTCGCACCTATATGTCACTACAGCCACTGCTGGCTTAATAAAAGGAGGCAGAGGGCTCAATGTTGGTCAGAGCTACACAACACAGACAGAATGGGTGGAGCAAGGTAACTCAGTGCCTTTGAACATGGTGTAGTTACTGGTTGCAACATCAGTAAGCACTTCGTCAGGGTCATTTCTGCCCTTCCCAAGTTGCCCAAGTCAATTGTCGGAGATGTGATTGTGAAGTGGAAATGGGAAGGCACAACCACGACAAAATCACGGCTGGGTAGGCCGCATGTGTTGACTAACAGGGACTGTCAAACATTGAACAAGGTGGTATGGGAACACATCGCATGTCATTGTGTGATAACATCACACACAAATTCTGCATTTCCACTACTTGTGCAGCTGGCACTATGAATGTGCACTGGGAGTTACAAGGTCTGGGTTTCAAAACGCAGGCACCTGCCCATAAATCACACATTTCGCCTGCCAACGTGAAGTGCCAGCCACGTTTGTTGGTGTAAAGAGTGCAGCCACTCGAATGTAGATGACTGGAAATGCGTGATTTGGAGTGATGAAACACGCTACACCATGTGGCAGTCCAATGAAATGGTGTGGGTGTGGCGAATGCCAGGCAAACGCTACGTGCCGGCCTGCGTACTGCCCAAGAATAAATTCAGCGGATGTGGAGTCACAGTGTAGGGGTGTTTTTTTTTCATACAAGAGGCTTGATCCTCTTATACTATGGGGCACATTAAAGGCAGAATACTGTAAGGACATTTTGACCAGTTGCATGTTATCCATAATAGAAGCCAATTTCAAAGATGATAACTGTGTTTCAGCATGACAATGCTCCCTGCCATAAAGCACGGTCTGTAGACAATGCGGTCCTGGACTGGAATGGCACCTGTGTGTGCCAGAACCCAGTGACACACATCACTTACTACACTTGCTACAGTGTTGCAGGAAGATTGGTCGGCCATTCCCTCAGAGACAATCAGACACCTGGTTGACAGTCTCCTCCTGCAGGGTTAGAACTATAGTATATCCAAGGGACACTTATAGTCCCAACAGTTTTGCATGGGTGTCCAGATACTTTTGATCAGCTAGTCTATGTTGTGTATGTACATATGTACAGTCAACAAACAATAATACTACACTAATAAAATCCATATAAGCTTACTATTCTCGGTTAACTTATAATTAATTATTTTTCTTTCTCCCCTTCTACAGGAACAATACCTAAATCACACTAGTTTAATTAAAAAATCCATCTACATAATAAAAAAAAACTACTAACCACAATTCCACTAACAAACAAAAATTGACTGCCAAACTGCAAACGTTAAAATCATACAACAACTGCAAAATNATGCAGCAACATGGCCATGCCAATCTTCTTCTCTGTGGGTGCGCACACATGCAGTGACAGTAATGAAGTTAGAGTGGCAAAAGCACACTGCTGCAAATCTGCATGAGAAACTGCAGTGAATATATTGGGGAGAATGATGCAGCAAGTCCTTAGTTTTATCTTAAAAATCTTTAAGAGACATATCATAAAGTGGAAGATGAAGAGAGTGTGACTTGAGAACTAAAAAATTATATATGTATTAATTTTCTGAAGTATAAATTATTGCAAGATACCCTGGCATGCTTTTCACATGTCAATATTTATCTTATCTGTTTATACTTCAATGAGATGTGTTTTCATAAAAAAAAAATTTAATTTTATTTGACACCTTATTGCAGTTAAACACATTTAAAACGTGACAGTAACATCAAAAGGGACATCAACTGATGTCATACAGTGTGCTAATCTAGCAGATGCTTTCCTAGAATTCTAACGATGGGCCACAAGCCTGTGCACAAAATTGCAGCATTTACATACCAAAATTTCTGGGCACAAAATCATTTACAATAATCGATCCAAAAACTTAAACCTGTACAAACTTATGCAAATGCACGAGGCATTCAAGGAACTTGTAAGAAAAAATTGAAGTCCTAATATACAACTACAGCCAAAACATGCACATGTGTGGAGATCCCACAAAAATTATGCCTAGAAGCGAACACACACAAAAAATCTAGAGAAACTGTCAAAATTCATATGGAATAGGAATTGCATCAGTCCGAACCAGGTGAGCATTGGCAAAGCAGTAAAACATAATACACTTGTCCATTTGCAAATGGGGAAAGGCCCTACATAAACGGCCAAAGGCAAAAACTGACCACCAATAGTCATGATTTATTTCAACTACACAAATATTTTAAACCTTAAAGGAATTACTACAGCGGTGTCAAAATATAAATTTGGAAAATGTTGGTGGAGAGTCCTTCTTACTGTAATGTGACCCACTCGCCTTGTTCCTTTGTCAATGAAACATGTGATGACTCTAAAAATTCAAAAATGATCATATGCACACATGAGAAGTTGACCCCATTTGCTGTTCTTACAAAGCAAGCCAGGTTCCGAGCTCTCTGCTGCTCTGAATCTGTCCAGGTGCTCGGCCCAGCAGACAACACTCCCAACGCCACAGAGACAGCAAGGTTGAAACAATGAGAATGCTAATGAGCACAAAAGCATGCAGAGCGCTGCCGGCAGTCTAAGGTGAATCCTACCACGATATGTAGTCTGGTGCCAGTCGTATTGAGCATATTAAGGGTGGAGATTGCTTAGAATCCCCGGTTATTAATTAAACTAACAACTGGAAACAACTGCAAATGGTGATACAATAATAACTAAAAGAAACAAGAGAGAAAATTTAACTACTACACCTTTGCTTGCTCTGAGTTTCCTGTCAGGAAGTCCATAAATCCTTTCATCATCCATGATGATGGAGTTTCTCCTGGATGGACTCGCGCTGTTATTACTATAGCCTTCTTTTTCTGAAATGAAAAAAAAAATATATTAATTTTGACACTTTTCTAATTTACAAGCAAAGAAATTAATAAAAAAAGACTACATATACGTATGTACCTATTAATGCAGAAAAAAATTAAGAAATTCAAAAGACACCTCTACACTCATTATGTCATAATTACAAACAAGAAGTGAATGACAGTTGACATTCATTACTAAGCTCAAACTAAACACTGGAATTCCTGGCTTCCTAAAACAACCTAAAGTAAAGAGCTTACGGTAGGGAGCCACTTTTGTCCATGTTGTCATATACAGTAGTAAGATCTAAAACGAAACAGCATGAGAGGGCAGCCTGGTTCCACTGTTTCTGTCACCCTCTTGTTACCTCGGCCATTCAAACAGCAACTTATTTTATTACAAAATGAAACTGAATGCCTTTTTTTATCATATCGCAGCTCACGTGCCAACCACTTTCCTGCTGAAAATAGTTGTTATTAATGTACAGTAATAGATGTAATCAGTTCATAAAAATATGCATAAAGTAGAACCCTACATATCTTAGACACCTGATCTTTTGAAGTTACAAAATGATAATAAAAAGTGCATAAGATATGCGGATAACTATGGTCGTACTGATAACAACTTACCTATGTAAACTATAAAAATAAGTAGCGGTGAGATTGTTCCACATTTTTACCAATTCCAATTCTCAATTCAATCCCAGTATTCTTGTTTTGATTCTCGATTAAGGACATGATTCATTTCTCAATATTTAATAGTGACAAGAGTTACAAGTGTAGTAGAAAAAGATCCTAATTTAGCATGAAAAGTATGGTTATAAATAATACCTGTTTGAGAAAATTAATTTTGCGTGATAAATTTGTAATAAAATAGAATACATTGTACAAATGTTTTTAGATTTTGTAACAACAAAATATATTTTGAAAACTTTTCTTTTGTGCTTTTAACACTTGCAACTCTGTGCAAATGTGTTTGATGCTTTGTCTTGTATTCATAATCTGGGACATTTCCCGCATATTTTAAAATCTCGTATTGTAAAAACTATATAATCATAATTCTTTGCCAAAGTCAAATGAACCCCAATCTACTGCATTTTAATTCTTTATGCAATTTGTTAGTTTATGTTGTCGTGGTTAATCTCCAAAATAAAATGCTTACACTACTGCCTGCACTAAAAGTATGGCATATTCCAATTGACTGCTCTAAGTGTGCTCTGAAAACTATACAAAAGCAATTATCACGTGACTCCCCAAAGCGAGTGCTTGTTTGTCTGCCATAATTTTAATTAAACCTGCTGCACTGACTCTGGAAACAGTGAGGTGAAAATTGAACACGGCGCACACTTTTCCAGTGCAATCACCAATTGGACGACGGAAAAACGACTGCACTTGGTGAGAGTTCCAGCCAACTGGAACACGCAGCACTCTGCCAGTGCGCACTGAGTCAGTCCGGTACAGTAATTGGAGTACGCCAATAGTCAGGTTAACTCATATCTGCAGACCAAATATCTGCTGCTGCTACCAGCATTCCACCATTTTTCAAACATCTCCAGCAGGAAATTTATGACTCAACACTGTAACTATCTACACAAATCACAATGGAAAATGCAAAATGGCTAGTTAGCACATGTAAAATTCATGTGCAAAATTAAAAATGTTATAATAAAATTTGATTTCATATATGTAAAAAAAATAACATGATAGTAAAAATAATCTTTACAATTCAATCAAACTTGTAGAGGTGAAAAATCAAAAGATTTTAATTCCTCAATTCCAAGCCAGAATCTATATTCAAATTGTCCCATCACTAAAAATAATAAGATTAATGCATGTCTGCCATAAGGTAGAGGAGAATGTAATGCTACTAGCCAGCTCATTATTCTTCTAATGAGTGTCAATTCATCTGGTATGGTGCACAAGGATACGGTGACGAGCCACGAGCACTGTTGGGTACATTCACAAGCCTCAGCCTCTGCTGTTCCCCCCTAGTACACCGTAGTGCCGAGCACCATCACTTATTTCGCCTCTGTTCCGCTCCATTCTTACATGCCAAGGAAGCCCTTGCCGCCTCAGACCGGCAAACCGCATGACGCCGTGCTCCAGTTCAAGTGGCTGGTCCCCTCCCCTCGCTAGGCTTGCCCTAGCCGGCAGGCACCGAACGCACACACTGGGCACACATCATTGAAGGTTTCTTCCTCATGCGGCCCAGTCCAGCCACCCCTTGCTCGCCACAGCTCTCAAGAGTGTTTATTTCCGTACTCACCTTCCAGAAGCAGGTAGTTAGCAGTTGCAAGCCTCAGCACTGGTAACTGAGAGCAGGAGGTTAGACTCCAGCTGTAACTCGCTATCTTGCCACTCTACCCCCGAACGCTTGCCTTCAGCAGTACTTTCTTAGCTCAGTCTGTTCTACTTTCGATCGCCTAACAACTTGTGTTTTTCAATGCATGGTAGTATATCTACCAGTTACCTTTTGTGGTCTGGTCATTCTTTCACATTACGCCTTCCTCATCTGCTTTTCCTTCTATGCACTCGCCCGCCCAAGTACTTCCAGGTGCACGCAAGATTATCACAGTAGAGAATTGAACTACATCCCCAATGAAGGGCGCTCTCACATCTTCTTGTTAATGTTTGGTGTCTAGTGCTGGTTGGTAACGCCGCCCTCTTGCTTCACTGTGGCAAGGGGAGAGAGAACCTTTCTCTGGGGCTCCTGAGGCTTGAGGAGAACAAACACATTCGTTCACGACTCTCAGGCTACAAGCTGGTTGTGCCGCTTACTGAGAGCTGTAGGGGCCTTGTGTAGCTATCTAACCCAAGTTACAAGCTGGAGGTTACATTAGACGGCAAAGGGCGTCCACTCTTGTAGCTACCTGGCGCGCGGAACTTCACCATCTGACCCAGGTGTCACGAAGAGCAGGACTCCTGTTGGTAGTTGGGCAATCGTTTTCAAGCAAGGAACCTGGCGCGCAGAACGTTGCGGTCTGACGCAGGCACTTACTGGAAGGTTGATAGTCCAAGCGACAACTGCTCTAGTGAGGTCTAGGAAGGCTAGCTATCAACAGAAGAGAAAAGGAGCAAGGCGTCGGCTCGTGGCTAACCCTAGAAGAGTATTACTAGGACAGGTGAAGAACCGGAAAGAGAAAGGACAAGGTGTAGGAAAGGACAGAGTGATGGAGAAACAACTCAACCAAGTCCGATTCATGACTGTTTTATTGATTGCTCAATTAAAACACAAACAAACCAACCAGTACCCTGACTGAGGCCTTAAGGACCGGTCCTAAGTTGCCAACTGGTTGATTACCTAGTCTTGGAAGACACGGCAGCACGGGGGGCAAGGGTAACACTAATACTGAGGTACTCGCACTCGTGATAGCTGGGAGTGAACTACAAGGTAGCTGGAAGCACGGGGGCTTTGGTATGCTGAAAGGCAGCGAGGCAGTGTCGTGCAGAGCAGAGCTCTCGACTGAACAGCGTATTGCGACTCAAAAAAGTCGGTAGTTCTTCGGGCAACGTGACGTTCTGCGAAGGTAAGACATGAAGTCTGATAGATCTCAGGCAGCGTGACACCGGGCATGTGGACTGACGCCAGATGGCCTCAAACTGAGGACTGCGGGTCTCATTTATACTCGCGGGGGTTGCAGGGTGGGGAGAGAGAGAGAGACGCGAAGGAGAGAAGAGAGTAACTGAGAGCGGCGGAGACTTCCCCTCATACGCCAGGCGTTGGAGGGTAAGCGGCGACGTGATGCGAAGCGGGTTGCAGTGCAGCATGCGGCAATGGCCGGGCAAACCACCCTGGCTTGGAAGGCGCCCTGTGGCGAGGTTAGATGAGTGAATGACGTTGCTCGTGGCACATAAACTTTTGCTTAGTCACTTTTGCTGTGTGTCAACAACTTGTGCCCCTGCGTAAAAACGGTTTGCAATGTTGTGTGGGAAGACAATAAGCTAACAGTACATGTAGTAGAAAAGTATTGATTCTCACCATCTACTCAAAAAGAACTGATGATCAATTAGGGGTATCTTCACTTTACATTAGAATATCGTAAGACACTGACGTGAATACAGTGTCATTGGACCAAAGTAAAATGGGTGGCAATCAAAAAATGTGCCTAGTCTGGAGATATTTAAGTATTCAATTGAAACAGTCAACACCACTCTGTTGGTTGTCTTGTATGACTGCACTTCATAGTTACTGAGGGCATGTTTTCTATCAGACAGTGACTTTATTGTTCTGTAAAATAAATACATTACTACCAGTTTCCAATGCCTGCATGCTAGACAACTTTTAACCAATATTTTACTTTAACTCCCAGCGACCCAACACACCTCCACCAAGGCAATGTGTGAACATCTAGGAATACTTCTAGAGTACTCCAACATCCTTTCTTCTCTCTAATGGAACTTATACCTGTACAGATGTCCAACTATTAGTACCACGATACGTGACAATAAGCAAAGGCTTATTACAAGTTGTGAATGGTGGCACTGTGAGAGATGCTACCATGAAACATTATCCAGACACATGCCAAAACCAACATTACCACCATGAGCCTCACACACGGCAGGAAGTTATGATGAAGCCACCTCCCACAATGCTGTTGTACAAATGTCACCACACAAGCTCCACCGTCCACACGCTGGTTTATACAAAATATATACTATATGAAAGTTGATCAGGTTGCCCCTGCCCGCTATGCATCATACCACCATACCATGCATGGTGATGTATACTAAGTTCCAGCTACCAATCAGCACTAGTGTACGTGCATAAACCTTCTAGATCAGTTTTGAACTTCCACAGGTGAACATTAAACAAGACTTAGAATTACAAACGGCAATAGTTACATAAATTACGAATTCATTAATTTTCTTCACCTTTGGCTCTTCTCCAACGGAAGGTGCAGTAACAGTGAGGTAATAAACATTATTTCCAGCAAGAGAGCGGCACAGTAGTCTGAGCTTGCTGAACACGGATTTCACAGGATGGTTCTGAAGCATACAAAAAAAATATATATACATATGCTGAAAACATCAACTGAATTTCTACAATATTCAATTTTAAAGTAATCAAAACCCAGAGACACATTTAGCATTTTGGTATAGCCTAGTAACTGTCTTGCAGCCAAAGAGTTACATATGTGAGTGTGATTTNCAGAGACACATTTAGCATTTTGGTATAGCCTAGTAACTGTCTTGCAGCCAAAGAGTTACATATGTGAGTGTGATTTCCCTGGAGGTGAAAGTAATCAAACAAAGTTTGGATACTTTTTATCAGGCCACATATACTACAGTCTACAGTTAAGCACGCAGTAGTGATGGTACCTTTGAACATAAAAGCATGTACTACCCTTCTACACNTGATGGTACCTTTGAACATAAAAGCATGTACTACCCTTCTACGCAACTCTCTCCATATTACCAAGCTGAATTACTCCATTGTAAAAATGCACAGGAACAAGTCAGCATGGTACATAAATTCCCATACATAGCTGGTTATTAAAATTTTGGAAATTAATAAATTTACAAATTTAGGTGGTTTTAGCAACTCTACGTTAAAACCACAAAACCTGCTGTAGGGATACTAATACATGACCAACAAATAACTTTGTTTATCATGTGTTTATTTACACTGAGAAGTGTGTACTGTGTTTTATTTCCTGCTACATCTATATTTAAAAGATAAGAGTTCAATTCATTTTTAACAAAGCATATAAACATTTTCCAATGATTCTTATGTTAAAATGTGAAATTTAAACCGTATTGTCTTTCAGCCCCTACTAGTTTGAATAATCTGAGTTATAACATTATCAAATGATGACATTGCAAATAAAAATTTGTTTNCTTTCAGCCCCTACTAGTTTGAATAATCTGAGTTATAACATTATCAAATGATGACATTGCAAATAAAAATTTGTTTCTTTCCAATCATGACACAAGCCAGAAAAATTAAATGAACACTTACTTGTAGCCTTACAAGATAATCCTGCAGGTCAGAGTACGTATACGGATAGCAGTGTGCAAGGAACACAAGGTCATCGTCATGTAAAAATTCGAGGTTAAACGTTAATGTGAAACTTGAGACTTGCTCCTCATCACCATTCCTGCAATCAAAATTAAACTAATAGTGCTCACTCATATTATCTTAAATTTTCTGATGCTTGAGGAAGCTATTGCTTACACAAAACAGCTTATTTCTGACTAGAAAAAAAAGTGTTTATAAATGGAAAGCAAATTTATCAAAGTGCTAGAAAAAAAAAACTGCTGCAACAACATACATAAAATTTTTTTTACTATGTATTCCAATAATTTTCTACATCAAAATGTTAAAAGACTGTGTATTACATGAATTATTGTTGTTCTTTCACTGCATGACACACAATCCCAAGCCCTTCAATCACTGCATCCTTTTCAGTTGCAAAGTGGTTGGTAATTGCAATGTAATGGCCTCCTTACACTGTTTCGTTGACTGCAGACAGCATGTAGTCATAAACTTTCCACAATGGCTGAAAAACTTCAAGTATTAAATGATGCAAAGACAAAAGGGAACCATTCTTCAGGAAGAAAGTTCCCAGTTACCCAAAGACACGTAAGGTACATTAAAAAATAAATACTTGCTGCTAAGTAGCAATGATACCCGAAACTAGTATTACACCTTCAACCCATCTACCAACGAGCTTACCAAACTAATGGTGCTTGTGGAATATTAGCTAACAACTAGATTCCAGGAGTCATGGAGCATCCAGTGATGCCCAAAACTGTGCTCTCCTACCCACTGTAATTTTATTGTGCAGACTGTAGGGGTGTAAGAGAGAAGGGAATATAGTACCTAGTATGTATCCATAATGGCATGCCATTCCACACAAGGCTGCAATGGAAAGACCTGTTCAGCAACTTGACAGATTTGCAACAGTAGAAGAACTGGTAGATTTACCACTGCTTAAATTTACAAAGCCACAAAACCATCTACTCTTATAAATTGGGATTTACAGCATTTAGGGTGCAAAATTCAATTATCAGTATCCTTCCTATGAAATGCAGAAATGCCACATCTAGACAAGGCTGCTATTTGGATACCCTGGCTGAAGGAATATTAACTCAGAGATGGTACTGCAGCGACTTGGTGACTTTAATCAATGAGACCCCATCTTTAGATGAACTTATAAGTCACCATCCACAACTAATGCTCAGATTTGTAACAAGAAATTAGGAGGAACCCTGAGGAATCCTGACAGACTGCCAGGAGTAATTCACTGCAGCTTACAAACTTCCTAGCCATGAGCTGCAACAGGCCTGTTGACACCAACTGTGACAAGCTGAAAAATAATGTAACCTGTACTAAGAATTCATTTAACTTAGTCCTGACTGACTGCAGACAAAAACTGCATGGGGGCTTACCTCTATATCTTGTTTCTAAATGTAAATATTTGTCAGATTACAACAGAAGTTCAATTTAACACAATCAGTTATAATGCAGCTTCCCTTAATGGGATATGGAACAATAAACATGAAAAACTAATGGAAATGTTTAAACACTAACAGCCACACTCTCTCTTTAGAGATGCAAGCATAAAGTTGGCTGGGAAGGGTGAGGAAGGGAAGAGATGTGTTGGTGATGTTACGAGATTTTTTTATGAGAAACAACAATTTGGGCTGTATTTTTTCTTCTATGTNCAGACAAAAACTGCATGGGGGCTTACCTCTATATCTTGTTTCTAAATGTAAATATTTGTCAGATTACAACAGAAGTCCAATTTAACACAATCAGTTATAATGCAGCTTCCCTTAATGGGATATGGAACAATAAACATGAAAAACTAATGGAAATGTTTAAACACTAACAGCCACACTCTCTCTTTAGAGATGCAAGCATAAAGTTGGCTGGGAGGGTAAGGAAGGGAAGAGATGTGTTGGTGATGTTACGAGATTTTTTATGAGAAACAACAATTTGGGCTGTATTTTTTTCTTCTATATTCCTATCTTCTATCTCCCTTCACCTAATTCTTCCCCTTCCTCTTCCCAACCGATGGAGGTGAAAATGAATCTGTCCCTTCTCCTCCTCCCCCATCTTTCAAGATGAAGATGTTTCTCTCCCAGTGGGGTGACATCTGAAGCTCTTCTTGTTTGTAGAATGGAAATGCACCTGGGACTGACGTGCCACAGGCAATGTCATTACTCCTTAATAGCATCCACCACCACCCCACCATATGTCAGACTTGGTTAGAAGTAAATAACATGAACTTGAGCATATAAGCAGCACACATTTCATTGACTTAGCCGCAGCCTTGTATTCCCGTAACCTTATGGTTCGAAGACAACGCCCCAGCAAGTTTTGCCGTGGAGTGTGGTGATGAATATGTCAATANTCCCAACCGATGGAGGTGAAAATGAATCTGTCCCTTCTCCTCCTCCCCCATCTTTCAAGATGAAGATGTTTCTCTCACAGTGGGGTGACATCTGAAGCTCTTCTTGTTTGTACATATAATGGAAATGCACCTGGGACTGACGTGCCACAGGCAATGTCATTACTCCTTAATAGCGTCCACCACCACCCCACCATATGTCACACTTGATTAGAGGTAAATAACATGAACTTGAACATATAAGCAGCACACATTTCATTGACTTAGCCGCAGCATTGTATTCCCGTAACCTTATGGTTCGAAGACAACGCCCCAGCAACTTTTGCCGTGGAGTGTGGTGATGAATATGTCAATAGATTAATAGTTTACCAATGTATGAATGCATTGAGCTATAACACTGATAGTAACAGGAACCACTCCAGGAAAATTTTGATCTTGCTGAACTAAGCTGTGCTTTTTGAACTATGCACATGGTATTTGTGTGATGTATGACGGTAGTGGAGAATAAAAAAATACCCAAAGCAGCTGTTTCCAGCACTAGTAATAGTATCGACTAGTCGAGGGAAGAATTCACATTGACCTAAATCTAGCAATTCTGTAGATGGTTAGACCAAGTGATTTGTAACAGGCCCACCATGATTATGATTTGCTGGTCAAAAGAGGCTGTTCTTCGCAAACAAAAATATAACAACTTGTACATCACAGCATAATCCAAGAGTCTGGAAGGATATCAGAAGAAACCACTTATTCGTAATGGATGAGATGTTAAAATGTAGATCTGCTTATCTCCAGTGGCAGTCTACGCATGCATCATTGCTGTACATTCTTTTGTTTAGGTTGTTAACATTTCTGGTGTGGCCAACAAGACTAATCAATCTTATCAATGTAACCAGTAAGACTAAGCATCTTGGGCTCCTGCACTTTTGAAGGTTTGTGGGTTTATGTCTTCTGTCTTATCATATTAACTTAGTTGTCATCGTCAATTCTAAACTGACAAAAGCAAAGTGACAGATATATTGAAAAGCTAATGGAAAAAATTAGAGGGCTAGTTATGTTCTATACTTTACAAAAAGGCATCTAGTTGAGTAATGGCAGTAAATGCCATTAATTCGAAACTATTTTGAGAATGTTTTCAGTTTTGTACAAAATGTGTATCCAGTATTTATTTATGGAATCAGATTTAGAAGTGTACTGTTATAGGCTAATATTTTATTTGTATGTCAATACACGGAGGCATTCCTGGTTGTGAAAATATTCCTCAAAAATTAATGTTTGTGCTAAGATTTCATTTATGACCAAGCTAACAGGAAACTACATCTCTGGAATATGAAATAAAATTTAAATATTTTCAACTAGGGCAAAAATTATATACAAAAAGTGTTATGTCACACACGTCAATGAAAACACATGTCACAAGGGCAGCAAGCCTGCTGCCCTTGCTGTCACAATCTGTATAGAGGCTGCCTGCCATGCAGCACTTGGCTGTCTGACAGTTTGACACCCTACCTGTTCTGGTTGCCTTCAACAGGCAGGTTTTGAGTTGTAGTTTCCCAGCTAGGGACTGGGATGCAGGAGTCCTGTTAACGGGGAGCAATTGTGAGGCACAGCTTTGGCTCAATTGAGACCAATGACAGCTCTGTGGGCTTTGGGCAGTGCAGATAAAATCACAGGCCGTACGTATGCTCAAGCAGGTGGCGGGTGTAGCATTATATTTTGGCTTTGGTGACATAGACGGGAGCAAATAGATAGCTTGCGGGACGCTGAAGCAGGTTACAGTGATATGTCCCTAGTATCCTTTTCCCACAAGTGGTGAAGTGGAAGGTTGCTGGTTAGACGAGCGGGACCTCTGTCTCACCGCTTCTTCCTGTAGGTTGGAGTAGACCTTGCTGTCCCCCTGGTCTGATTCCACAACCTCCCTGGCCAGAGCCAAAGCTTACCTAACTGCCTTCTGCTGCCCAGCCCTACGGCAAGGCATTCAGGTGGCTGAGAGAGAGAGAGAGAGAGAGAGAGAGATTAATGGAATAGCAGGTTCCATAATGGTTAGCACAGCTGTAGGGGGCAAAAGGGCGTATAAATGGGACAGTAAGAGATTGCTTTCCCGGGCGACTGCCCAAAGGGCAATGACCTCAGTCATGGTACAGTGCCCCACACCACATGTGTCTCCTCTTAGAGGATACCAAAGCAAGTGGGATTATCGCCAGCACTTGGGTTCTCTTTAAGGAGATTCGTGAGTTGTTCGCTTGGGTGACAATTGGGTGTCCACTACTGTACGCACCCAGCAAGTAATAAGGTACATCAGGATTATTGCTGGCATGCCAAGTACTTCACTGAATGTTTCTACAGCAGCTAACCACTCCTTTCTGGTGGTGACCAACAAGTTGGGGGTATTGCCATACCCCAGTCTCTAGCACAAAGAAAGAGATTAGGTTCTGAGCATGCCTTAAGGGAGATAGGAGGGGGTAAGTCTGTACAAACTCCTGGAAGTGTGCTTGAGGACGCTGGTCGAAATGGGTAGAAGGGAAACAGGTTTAGAAAGAAACAGAACTGGTAGAAACACACTCAGGTAGTTTATATCTGTTTTATTCGTAAACCTAAAAAACAGAATAAACTAGCTCATACCCACACCAAGCCTGAAGGCCCAGATCTAAATTGCCAACTGCTACTAGATGGAAAGTACACTTGGTAGATGTGGACACTGGTGTGGCGAGGGTGACTCTGAAGTACTGTGAACTCGGTAGGCGAGTGCAAGAGTCCAGCACTGTGGCTAATGTGGTAGGTGAAGCGAAGAACTTTTAGACAAAGCATAGGTCAATGCGTGCTTCGGCAGAGTAATGATGTACAACTGAACTGAGGCGAACCAGCCTCGAACTGTGGTCCCCGGCTAGCATATATATCCTGGGACCCAGGGCAACCAAAGTGATTATGGGGAGGGTGGAGAGAGAGCAACAAAGATGGCAAAAGGTGGCCGAGTACTGGGCTGCCTACCTCACTGCACAGTGGCTGGAGGGGTTGAAGGGCAGCACGTGCCCAAGCGTTGGTGTGATGCAGACAACAGGCACACAGGCGACAGCAGTCGCTCTGCAGGCTTACTACCCTTGCATCAAGACGTATGTGTGGTGTGTATGGCTAACAGAGCTTTATCAGGGAGGCCGCAGCTGTGGCGGAGGCTAGATGGACAACAGACATCGCCCGTGACACGTCAAGGTGCGTCATATCCACCCCTCCATCCGACATCTGTGCCTATACCCCTGTTGGTAACCTAGGAACCCTTCAGGAACTAGTTGGGTACAGGTTGTATGTGAATGACTTTATTGGTTCATCAATAATACAATCACTCCAAATCCAAGCCTACCTACTTCACTTAGCTCACTTTCCTTTAACTCCTAGCTCCGACTTTATTCACATTTTGAATCACTACCTCTACTCTACTTCACGGAGGTGGCATGTCTCTTCCCTCATGCTCTTCTGATGTCATTGTTAGTCCGGCAATCCATCTCATCACTGGCGACCGGCGCACTTGTGATACTGCCGCATTGTCAGTCTCCACTGGGAAAAGATGTGTGGAACCTCTCCTCTTCCCGACGGCGGAACACTTGGTTGTCAGCGATACTGCCGCTCTACCTGACTACCTAGGTCAATGACATGAGGTCATTTGGGCATTGGCACTGGAGAGGCTGCAGTTCTCCAGGAGGCCCTCCCCGTTCACCCTAGACTCTATCCACTGTGGAGGTCATGACAGATGTACTTGGTTCCGCTGAACACCTAAATCATCTATCTCTATCACCTCATGCCTCGTCATTAGGATGAGAGATGTAAGTCAACCAAGATAGTCACTGTGCGTGCTGGGCATGCTGAGGAACTGCCCTTGGGTCTATCCCAGTGTACACCAGGCTGCGTCAAAAAGCCGCCAGACTTGAAAGACTCAACAGTTTCCACCACCACCCTGGATCACAACAAACTATTTGAGACCGGTGTGATAAAGGGTTATATTCAGAACTGCTTCACTACCCTTTGAGTGGTGTCACCATTGCCTCCTACCCCACCTAAGGTACAACTTTGGCCCCTTGGCCAAAGTAATGGCCCATCAGTAATTCAATGGCTGCAATTCAGTCTTGCACAACTCTCAGCTGTGACATTTGTCTCAGTCAGGGCAACCAACTTGGCAGACAGCCACACCAACTTCTCCCAAGGCCTTTCACAGATTGTGGTCCTTCTGGCCCAACCATGACAGCCTTCCACACCCCAATCAGTCCCTGGAATCAGAGTGCTTTCTACTCAGCTATGAGGGGGGGAAAATACTGGATGCCAGCACCATGCAGAACATCACCAGTTGAGGCATCAGGATAAAAATTACACACATAGTTACTTGAAATTGTGGAAGTTCAGCATTTCTTTTTCTGATGCCACAAATTTAGAAGTATCTAAGAAGATGGTGGCATCAGAGATACAGTGGCTCAACTCTGCATGCTTACAGGCAATGTGTATGTGTTATGATTTGTATCAAAACTGTAACAACTAGCGCCACCTATTGTTATCTCTATGTCATCGTATTGTTTTCTTTATGTCATTAGTAATAAAGCTATGGTCGTTCAGTCGCCATTGAATTGCGATACGCAGTGTTTCATTTCGCTAATCATTACAGGTTATGGGCCAAGTAAACAATTGAATAATAATCTTGCGATAGTTTGTACGGTATGATAAGTACTGAATATAATTATATTCGCTGAAGGAGACTATTAATTGTGCGTATCGTGTGTGTGGACCGCGTAATGGCTTCGAACTATGTGATAAGCGTCCCTAAGTTGAAAGGACGCGAGAATTATAGTGAATGGTGTTTTGCGGCAGAGAATTTCCTGGTCTTGGAGGGCATGCTAGGATGCATCAAGCAGGAGCCGAATCAACCAGCAATAGGAGCCACAGATGATGCTAAAACCAGAGCAAAATTGATCTTGACCATTGATCCCTCGATTTACGTTCTTATAAAAAACGTTACTTCTACAAGGGAGCTATGGACAAAACTAAAGCAATTATTCGAAGATTCGGGGTTTACCAGAAGAATAAGTCTGTTGAGAAATTTAATTTCTATTCGGCTTGAAAATTGTATCTCAATGACTGCCTATGTGACTCAAATAGTTGAAAATGGACAAAAATTAGCTGGAACAGGTTTTAACATAAATGACGAATGGATCGGGTCATTATTGTTGGCGGGATTGCCTGAAAAGTTTTCGCCAATGATTATGGCCATAGAACATTCTGGAATTTGCATAACAACGGACGCCATTAAAACGAAATTATTGGACATGGAGGAAACTGAAACGAATGAAACTAGTGGTGCATTTGCTAGTTTTCGTAAATACCAACATAAGAAAAAAGAAAAGTCTGTGGTTAAAGACCATAAACAAGATGGCTCACAAACGTCAAAGTCATCAACCATCAAATGTTTTAGATGTAAACAGACTGGCCATTTCCAAAATAAATGTCCCAATAAAGAGAAATATAATACGCACAGTGAACAAAAGCAAACAAATGCCTTCAGTGCTGTATTTTTAAATGGCAGTTTTAGCAAAAACGATTGGTATGTCGACTCGGGGGCAAGTGTGCACCTAACAACGAATAAACATTGGATTACAAATGTTTCATACGAACAGAGCACTAAAGAAATAATTGTAGCTAACAATAGTAAGGTGCCTGTTGAGTGTTCCGGTGATGTGCAGATTAAAACTTTAACAGAAGATAGCAAGTTTGATGTGACAATCAAAGATGTGTGTGTGTTCCAAGTATCACAACAAATCTCTTATCTGTGAGTCGATTAATCTGCAATGGCAATGGAGTGTCCTTCACGAGTGACAGTTGTATCATTTATAATAGAAAAGGCGAAAAAGTTGCTACAGCCTCATTAGTAAATGGAGTATACAAACTAAACATGCCCATGTGTTTGTCAGCTGCTGTGATGGAATCCGGCGAAACCTGGCATAGGAGACTGGGACATATTAATAGCAACTATCTTAACAAGATGCAGGATGCTGTGGAAGGATTGCAATTGGATAAGAATACAGATATAAGCAAGATGTCTTGTGTCACATGTTGTGAGGGGAAGCAAAGTCACTTGCCGTTCTCTCATGAGAGTGACAGAAGTACTGAATTATTGAATACAGTACATACAGATCTTTGCGGACCTATGGAGAATGCTTCTCTAGGAGGGTCAAGGTATTTTCTTATTTTTGTAGATGATTACAGCAGAATGACACACATTAATTTTTTGAAAAATAATAGTGAAACTTTTGAATGCTTTAAACAATACAAAGCTAAAGTTGAAAATGTTCTGGGAAAAAAGATAAAGATTTTACGGAGTGATAACGGACGTGAATTCTGTAATAAAGAATTGGATGATTACCTNATTGGATGATAACCTGAAAAAATGGAAATAATACATGAAAAAACAAATCCTTACAAGACTGAACAAAATGGTTTATGCGAACGCATGAATAGAATTTTAATAGAAAAAGCGAGATGCCTTTTGTTTGAAGCTGATCTACCAAAGAAATTTTGGGCAGAAGCAAGTAATACTGCTGTTTATTTGCAAAATAGAACGGTAGCAGCTGGATTAAATAATAAAACTCCGTACGAGTTATGGACTAACAGCAAGCCTAATATTAGTCATTTGAAGATATTTGGTAGTACTGTCATGGTGCATGTCCCCAAAGTTAAACGTGCGAAGTGGGACAAGAAGTCTGAGAAGTGCATCTTAGTAGGTTATTCAGAGGAAGTAAAGGGGTACAGAGTTTACAACCCTAAAACTCGGATAGTGTCAACCAGCAGAGACGTCATTATTATGAAAAAAAATTTGAATACAGAGAACCTGACTGTAGTTAAAGAGAAGGAGAATGTTGATACCGATATTGGCGAAGTAAATGCAGATTCAGTGGGGGACAACAATCAATCTGATGACTCGTATACTAGTACTTCAGGATTTAATAATGATGAAACCTATGTGCAGGGTGATACTGCAGACTCGGACAGTTCCACTGAAGTTGATGAAACGATACAATCACGCGCGTTGCCTACTAGACAAAGGCAAAAACCAGATAGATATGGTTTCTCAAATATGTGTACAGAAAGTGACAGATTACATATTGATGAGTTGTCGGTGGAAGATGCACTACAGGGTCCAGATAAGGAGTGTTGGTCGCAAGCTATACAAGAGGAGCTGCAGTGTTTTGAGGATAACAATGCTTGGGAGCTTGTGGAACCTGAAGACGGTAAAACAGTGGTAAAGTGCAAGTGGGTATTGAAGAAAAAGTGTGACAGTGAAAACCAGATTCGTTACCGTGCTAGATTAGTAGCCAAAGGCTATAGTCAAAAGTATGGTGTGGACTATGAAGAAACCTTTTCCCCTGTTGTGAGGCACACCACATTGCGTTTGTTATTTGCAATTTCTGTACAGTTAAATCTTGATATAATACATTTAGATGTGAAAACAGCCTTTCTGAATGGAGAATTGAATGAGACTATATATATGCAAAAACCAGACGGTTTTGTTTGCTCAGAGAATGATAAAAACAAAGTCCTTAAGTTGAAAAAGGCTATATATGGCCTCAAACAATCCTCCAGAGCATGGCATGAGAAAGTTGACAATTGTTTGATTCTAAATGGTTATAAGAAATCTAAACTGGAACCATGCTTATATAGCAAAGTTGTAAATGGTTGTAAGACAATGGTCACTCTTTATGTCGATGATTTCTTTGTTTTTTCGAACGATAAAAAAGAAATGTTACAGTTAAAAGAAATATTGAATTGTCAGTTTAAAATAAAAGATTTGGGACAAGTAAAGCGTTGTCTAGGTATGGATGTTAAAATTGATAAGAGTACTAATGCAATTACTTTAAGCCAAGAAAATTATATCGATCAACTTTTGCACAAGCTTGATATGATTGATTGTAACTCTGTTAAGACTCCTATGGAGGCTAAATTGAATGTTACTAAACGTGAAAATGCTCAAAACCAGAATCCTTATCAACAACTTATAGGTAGTTTGATGTATCTGGCAGTCCTTACAAGACCGGATATTGCTTATGCAGTAGGATATTTGAGTCAGTTCAATAATTGTCATGGTGAAGAGCATTGGTCATATGTAAAGAGGATACTTAAATATTTAAAACATACAAGAACTTTTGGTTTAAAATATAGTAAGAATAAAGATTGTGATGTTAAAGGTTTTGTTGATGCCGACTGGGCTAATGATACTATGGACAGAAAGTCATATACAGGTTATTGTTTTATGTTATCAGGTTGTGTCATCTCTTGGGAATGTAAAAAACAGAAGTCAATAGCATTATCTAGCACAGAAGCTGAATATATAGCAATTTCAGAAGCTTGTAAAGAGGCAATATATCTTAGAAACTTGCAATATGAGATTACAGAGAAAATGTATACAATCACTATATGTAATGATAATCAGAGTGCACAGAAGTTGTCGGCAAATCCTATTTTTCACAATAAAACCAAGCACATTGATGTCAGATACCACTTTTGCAGAAACATGATATCAGATAAAATTGTGCATATTCAATATTTGCCAACAGCTGACATGCCAGCGGATATGCTAACCAAGGTTTAAATTCAGTAAAACATTATAGATTTATAAAACTTTTGGGAATTGAAAGTGTGTAATATTTTGATAAGTGGGGGTGTTATGATTTGTATCAAAACTGTAACAACTAGCACCACCTATTGTTATCATATCTCTATGTCATTGTATTGTTTTCTCTATGTCATTAGTAATAAAGCTATGGTCGTTCAGTCGCCATTGAATCGCGATACGCAGTGTTTCATTTTGCTAATCATTACAGTATGCATTAACTCGCTCACGTGCAGGTACGCACCAGAACGGTGATGAACTTAGTGACAGCCCTGGCAAGGCAAGGGGAATGCAAGCTGGCTAAGTATAAAGACTCTCTCCAGTCCTTCATTCATTCCATTGTATGCAACCATTTTGGCTTTTTTAATTTGTCATTTGTTTACATTACTGGAGTTTGTCTCTCGCCTATCCAGCCCAGATACTAAAAAATTATGAAAGAGAAAAAATTACACTTTACAAATTAACCATTCGATTCTGTCAACACAGTTCTAAAAGAAAGTTTCTGAGAACTGTGCAAAATTAATAATGGATACAGTAAAACAATAGAAACGGGAATGATGCATCAAGATTCTACTGTATTGCATTTTTAGGTACATCTCTGTTTTTCTCAGTCCTACAAAAAAGCCACATTACGTATGTTTTACAACAAACGTTTTATTAAAAATAAATTACATTTTACAAAATGACAAAACAAATTACAGAATATTGTTATAGCATATGTTCCAAAATTTTAGGAGGGTCAATCATGTGAAAGTACATTTTAAAACTTACAATGGTTCATTTTTGAAGTACGAGATGTTGTCACCACATCTCCTCCAGCCAATACGCTTCAGCTGAGCATCTTTGGAAGAATACATCAGTGGACGCATACCAACACTGTACAAGCTTTCAGCCTTCGACAAGTTAACTATTGAGAACCTGCGGCAACATAAAAACAGTACAGGAGCAATCACCAAAAATGCACTTCAATGATAAACTTCAGTATTCCTCATGTAACTTCCCAGGTTCATTACGATATTAAACTGTCAAATTTATTTTCATAAAATAAAAAAAATATACAGAAAAAGTATTTAATTTCATAAGTTAAGTAAAAATATATATTGAGCATTTCATAGTCGCAACTGATATTGACGTGCCACGAGCGACATCATTTTCTCATCTAGCCTTGCCACAGTCGCTGGCCCTTCCCACGAAGATCAGTTACGCCATACACACCACTGGAGTGCCTTCCAAGACAGGGCGGTTTGCCTGGCCGTTGCTGCCTGCTGCGCTGCAAACTGCTTTGCGTCACGTCGCAGCTTTACTCCTCCAGCACATGGCGTGTGAGGGGAAGTAGGCGCCACTCTCAGTTACTCACTTCTCTCCTTCGCATGTCTCTCTCCACACCCCGCAACCCCTGTGTTGGCCCTGTGCACCGAGTATAAATAGGACCCGCAGTCCTCAGCTAGAGGCTGTCTTGCGCCAGTTCAGTAGCTCACCATTACTCTGCCCAATCATCCACCGCTGTCGCGCGCCAGTATTCTACGGAACATCACTTTGTCCAAGAGTTACCGGACTTCATATCTTGCATTCGCAGAACGTCATGCTGCCCGAGCAACCATATACTTTTTCAAGTCGCCACTGCCTTCCGCAGTCCTGTCAAGAGTTCTACTCTGCACGGCACCGCCTCACTGCCCGTCAGCACGCCGAAGCCGCTGCGCTCTCAGCTACCTTGTAGCTTACTCTCAGCTATCATGAGTACGAAAGCCGCCTGTCTGGGGTACCCCTCACCCCCCTGCGCTGCCTCGTCTTCCGAGACTAGGTAATCAACCAGTTGGCAACTTAGGACCGGCCCTTCAGGCCTCAGTCAGTTTGTGTGTGTCAGAGCAATCAATAAAACAGGCATAAATCGGACTTGGTTGAGTTGTCTCTTCTAGCACTCTGTATCTCCCACACCTTGCTCCTGTCAATTCTCTATTTTCATCACCAGTCCTAGTAAGACTTCTAGGGATAGCCACAAGCCAAACTTCAATCGTTTTCTCTCCTATTGATAACTGTCTCGAAGTGCAGTTTAGGAAGCCTGCCTTCCTAGGTCTCACTAGAGCAGTTGTCTCTTGAACTATCGCCCCTCTGGCAGATGCCTAGGTCTGCTAGCGACGTTTCGCTCACCAGGTCACCTGTTTGGACATGATAGGCCAACCCTTAAGGAGCCCCATTCTCTGTGACACCTGGGCACCTGGGTCCGCTAACAACGTTTCACTCACCAGGGAGCCCCGGGAGTGGACGCCCGTTGCCCTGCTGCTGTAACCTCCAGTTTAGTACTTGGGCCTGCTATCAACGTTTTGCTCGCCAAGCCACCGAGCTGAAAACCAGCAGATCAGGCGTCCAACCTCGCCTAACCTCTGCACCCTACTCTCCATTAGACTGTGTATATCCCTTTCTGGCCACCCACTATCTACATGTCAGGTCTACCATACACCCCTTATGCCTCAACATACGGCTGAGTGGGGAAAGACTGGCTAGCTCAGACTGGGGTACTGAAAAGTAACGGTTCAGTTGACAACCAGGTTTACACATGGAAGAAAGAGGAGGCCTCATGCCAGAGAGGGCCTGCATCTAGCTCATCAAGCGCCCATCTGAACCTCATTTGGCACGTACCTCATGCAGTATCTTCGCTGCCGCCAACGCCGCTGAAGAAGATGCCTGCCTTCGTCTGTCCAGCCAACGTTACTAGGGTAGTCAGGCCCCTTAACATTACACCTTCTTATACCCCAACTAGGGTACGCACTCACCCATCACTTGCAAGCGTGCCACACAAAGCACAACGTTCAATCATAGANAGTATCTCCGCTGCTGCACACCAGGCAAAAACCCTTGCAAGTGGCGACCACTGCTACACTGTTGCCTAGGAAGGGAAGTACCTTGCCGCTGCCCTCTATCTGCCAATCCTACTAAGGGTGAGCGACGAGGCGACAACTTCTTTCTTGACGCCCAACGTGGGGCGTTTGAACCGGAAAGCACCTGAGAGAAGCCCTTTTGGGATCCCACAGAACAACCTCTAACTTGTCTTCGGGAGTCAACTCAAAACACTCAGTGGCACCCAATTCCTGTCAATGGCACCGGAATGGCCACATCCGAGAATGTGACCAACATAGACAGGCAGATCTGCACCATGGAGGAATGTCCTGGCGTAGGACACCATTTTATATCTTGCGCACACTGTGAAGCAGCATTCACTACCTCTGCCTATGTTGGGAAAACCAGGAGAAAGGCACCCAGGGATTAGAGTAGTACTGTTGCCCAAACTGCAGGGACAGGCAAAGGTGATGCGACCAAGCTGACTGCCCGAGAAGGGGCATATACCAGGTAGCCTGCCACGACTGCCCTCGCACATACCACAACCTTTGCCTTGGTGGGCAAGACCAAGCCAGAGACCTGGAGGGTCTATACTTCTGTTGCCCGACCTGCAGAATGACGCCTGACAAGACGCTGCCCCAAACCGAGACTGCACAGCAAGAACGTCCTCCAATACTTGAGCCCATGCCATTACCAGAGTAATAAAGGAAGACCCAAGAGGATGCCCGCAAGTTCCAACAAGTTTGCCAAATAGAGTTTGAGAGCACGCGCTTACCCAAAGCCTTGTGGGTAGTCAATACGAAGGCCAGTTTCAAGACGACACCAAGAAATGGTGGGAGAAGCATGGGGAGTTCATCACCAACTGGGAAGAACTGTCTGAGAGGCACATAATAAACTTCTCAGGACCTCAAATAGTCGCCCAAATGACTAACGAATTCTACGCTCTCATGCAAGGAGAAAACGACGAGATAGAACTCTTCATCAGGAATAAAGCCCTGATTTTTCAGCGAGTTCATCCAGGCCGCGACGAGATTGACGCCGTCAAACTTATCACCAAGCATGTACTACCAGAAATATGCTCCCACTTTCACAACTCAGAACCAGCAATGCTGGAAGAACTGGTGAGAAATAGACTTGGCGGGCATCTGTAAGTCCAATGCTAAAGTCAAGCCAACACCCGTCCCTGCAGGAAAGAGAACAGTCATTGAAGTCACCGCACATGAACTGACGTCGGGAACCACCGCAGAAGCACCACCGACCATACTGCCAAAGTGTTGGCATTGCCCTGCCCAGCACTTTTACTGAGACTGCCCTGACCTACGGCAGAAACTCCAAAGCAGACAGGCAGATTGAGGAGATGAAACAGCTGGACATCATCAAACCCTCAGACTCTGCCTACAATGCTAGAATAGTCCTGGTCTGGTACCCAAGAAAGGCCGCTCACTCATTAAATTCTGCGTCAACTACTACGACCTCAATCAGATCACTCAGCCAGTAGCTCCTCCAGCGTTAAACCTGGGGCATACATTGAAGGCGATCAGGGAAGCTCAAATTTTTAGCACCCTCAACATGAGATGTGGGTATTGGCAAATCCCCGTCCACCAGCAGTCAAGGCCTTACACCACGTTTACCGCACCCAACAGAGAGCCTACCAGTTCAAGGTCAGGTCTTTTGGCCTTAAGAATGCTCTTGCAACATTCCAATGCCTCATGGCTACATCAGTCCTAACGGACTACATCAGCGAATTTTGCTACGCCTACCTGGATGACATAATCTTCTCCGAAGACTGGGAGGAACACCAGCGGCACCTGCAGTTAGTCTTGGAGAGATTTGAAATCCACGGTCTCACATGCCGCCTATCCAAGTGCCAATTTGGCAAGACCAAAATTGACTTTCTGGAACACTGAGTCATGCCAGAGGGCAATTTCACCCAAACAGAACAGATACAAGGCATAGCTGAAGCTGTTCCTCCACGAAACCAGAAGCAGTTGCGGAAATTCCTGGGACTCTGCAACTGGCTTCGAGATTTAATACCCAACATCGCCGAACTCATGGGACCGTTAAATAACCTTCTGCAAAAGGACCAAACCTGGAAATGGTTGGAGAAGGATGAAAACGCTTTCCAGGAACTCCGGAACCAGTCTGTGCAACCTGACATGCTTTATCGGCCCCTCCCCGACCCAGCACTTATCTTACAGAGAGACGCCAGTGGGACAGGTCTCGGAGCTGTTCTCTACCAAGAGACCCCAGAAAGACGTCAATGGGTAATACGCTACATTAGTACATTCCTGTCAGAAACGGAGAAGAGGTACCACTCGAACGAGCAGGAATGTCTCGCCATCATCTGGGCCCTTAAGAAGTTCCGTTACCACCTCGAAGACGTGCCCTTTATCTTACGGACCGATAACCATGAACTTACCTGGTTACACACTGCCAGCGCAAAAAAGTCCAAGTTAGACCACTGGGCTCTACTCCTGCTTTTACAGACAGCTTCTGTTGGATGTATTACCCTTGTCATCTGGCTCCTGAGACGACAGATGTGCGAGATACTAGCCAGGTGTTCACACGCCGCCCTCTCACGTCGGAATGTCGCAGCAGCCCTACCTTACTGCCAGAGGATCACGGAGATGCCATTGAGATGTGCACGAGTTCGAGCACATCTCAATCCTCGCAGCAGACGTCAGAGAATCCAGTCACAACTTGTTTCAAGAATTTGATCATACATTGTTGTGATTAATTAATGTGTTTAAAAGCTTAGTAAAAGTGAGTCCAAAGCAAAGCAAAAGTACACGTATATTTTATTTTCAACAAGTATTATTGCATTACTAATCAATGATTTCAGAAAGTAACAGACAAAAATATTATGATGTGTTTATTCATTTTATATTCAATATAATAATATAGAGGATGATTATTATGTTCATTCATGCTATTATAAAAACAAATTAGGCCATTTTTTGTAACATGGGCCACCCAAAAAAAAATTTTTTTTGAAGTAATCTTGAACAGACTAAAAACTTATTTGATGATATATATGAAATTTTATTTGAAGAATAATAATACTTCTTATTCAGTTATATGAAAGATGATTAACTTTAGTACGGAATATGATGCAGAATTGTAACAATGTATTCGTACTTTGTGTTTAATGTATGCTATGTATGTAAATCTATGTTTCAGCTTTGGCAACATATATTTTAGTAAAATTATAACAGCGAGCTATAATAAATATTAATTGAAGAGAAAGCTGGCATGGTTATTACCCCTTTAAGTCCAGTTAAAATGAAAACTTTTATATTATTTTAGGATAATATTTAATTTCATCCCATTTCATAAAAATTAATACAGATTGAACACGATTATGAAAACATTTTCATGAGCTCCAAGAAAAGGAGACTTCAAGTCAGCTCTACGCTGGGTGCCATAATCTGAACAACCGGAACCCGAACTTCGTTGATGACAAGCGCCACAACCTGTTGTTTCTGACAGAGCAATTACACTCCCCAAATCTATATTTCAACAACTTTGTTACCCAGCCAAGCCATAGCTTCAGGCACATATTTTTCTAAAGTTTTGCTCAGCCCACACAAAACTTTTCTAAAAGAGGGAGTAATGTAGTGCCATGGGGCCCGCCTGCAGTTTATAATGAGTTATCACACTCTGTATTTCCCCCGCCGGAAACCTGTATCCGTTACGATACGACATACCATGAATAATACACCACATGAGTGTGATACTAACCCTTTCTGACGGGAAGTTACGTCCTGTTTTTCTGAATTATTCTCCTCACATGACTCCCGTATCACCAGCACAGTGCTGTGCTGGTGTGGACGTGACCACTTGCAGAGTTCTTTTGTTCTTTTTCCAACATGGCAGACGACCCACACCTTGCCAACGCCCTGCTTCCATCCTGGTGGGAGTCTTACCCCACTCCAGACCAGTTACTATAATATCGCTCGCCAAGCTGGAAGACACCCTATTTCATTGAGCAACGCCAGAGAGTTCACTTCGCCTGCCTGGGATGACTCTGCTGGACAATGCCTGAGACGCTGCCTCCTCCATCACTGTGAGTCAAACATAATGAAATTGTTTTACTTCGTTTATTTTATTTTGCTAGCAAAATCCACTTTCTCAGACTCACAGAGTAGTAAAGTAAGTAAATCAGTGATGTAATATATTGCTTGCTTGCGTATCACTTAGTAAATTCTCGAAACTTAATTATTTTCTTCTTATTGGTAGTTGTAATCTGCCTAACTGCTCGGACACCACAGGATAAAATGTACACTGGCCTATGTGCAATACTTTAGTCCTTACAAATATCATAAAAGTTATAATACCACATAGTAAATTAAGCTATCATTAACTTACCTATATACCACATTGGCACGAGTATTTTCTACCCTGAAGTAGAACCACTGCATGTGACGGTTTGTATACATATCTGTGCGCAGATACAGCTCGTAATATGTGTCTGTAATCTTCACCACCTTGGCCAAGTTCCCAGACTCGAACCGAGATTCAAACCGCAGACCATCCACTCGGTCAGAGGGGCATATCTCAAGAAAGTACTTGCTACCACCAACACTTGAGCGGCTGAACTGTAGCAGACACCAGGAAAACAGTTCCTTAGTACACATATTCAGTATCATCCACAACAGAAAATACTGCAAGCTTTGAATACAGTAAATTAACTAATACAAAAAAATAAGCATTCTATAAATTTGCTTCCAAAGCCAATATTTCCCCACATATTTCACTTCTACATCAAAAGCAAACAATGTTACAATTGAAGTTTTCTGTGTATCATGAAGTTGAATGCTTTGAGCACTTCAAAATGAATAATCAAGACAACATAATATTTTAATTGGATAACAATGCCTGTACTTATGTATGTAGTAATTAATTATGGTACCTAATTAGTCTTAATGCATTTAAATATTCTTATATATTATTTAATCATTTGTAATTAATTTATTAAAAATTTAAAAACAAAAATAATGGTAAGATTGCAAATCTTTTAATCATCAGTTCATCATGGAATTACCTTTTTAGTGTATAAATAATACATCACTAATGCAAGCACATCAATATATGATCACCAATTGCCCTGCATAATTACAAATGTTTAATAGCAATCATTTTGAATATATTAAAACAGTAGAATATATTAAAACAGTACACACTGCTCCTGTATTAAATATATGCAAATATTGCAATATTAAAATGGTTAAATATTATCACCAAATTTGGCAAACAGGTTAAATGCATATACAGTATGATACTGAAAACATCAGTTAATTGTACAGTCACAAACAGTGCATTAAAACCATAATTACGTCAAAAGTAACAATATTCATTGATACTGTTTCACTGAAAAAAATACTTGAATTGTAATTTCAAGAACATAGCAATAAAACACATATTGGAAAATTTCTGATAGTAACTGCCTCAGTAACAAAATGCCATTCAGTAAATATTGTTGTATCACGAATAAGCATCAAAAAACCATACCGACAGAAAATTGTAGTGATAGCACAAAAACACTAACATTACAATACCACAAAACATTGTAAAAAGGTGCATAATAGTTCAATAGCACCAATATTGAGATATTGATAACCTACTTAATAAATACTGGAATACGTAGGTAACCAATAATTTTACGTATTTTGCTATGGAATATAATGCTAGAATCTTCTGGTACATATCTCATTTGCAATATTTTTAAAAATAAAATAGTCAAAATAAAATAAGTAGTCAATGCAAATGAGAGTTGTTATATAAAAGAGTTCAGATAAGTTTGTAGTCTACCCCTTGGGTGGGGAAAAAAAATGGAAATTACTTATGAGGTTATCAAACAAGGTAGTCTGTTTTCATAACTTAATTGGGGCTAATGCACCCAACTATTCCTGGTAAGCACAATTTAAAGAGCTTTAATTGCAATGTTTTAGTTCACCCTCTGGAAACTGCATCCATTTACATACACAAGAAACAGACAAAAGTCCCACACATCTTAATAACAACATGCAGTTTGCACAGTAAAAGAATAAAAACATGACCACTTGCGGGATGACAACACGTCAAAAAGAAGAATAGAATTACTTTACATTCTGTTTCTCACAATCACTTTTTCATTCCCAGAACACATAAAATTGTGCTCCTGAGAGACTGCACATTTACAGGTAGTGTAAACTGAGCATGCATCCAGCTAGCATAATGANTTTGTGTTTAATGTATGCTATGTATGTAAATCTATGTTTCAGCTTTGGCAACATATATTTTAGTAAAATTATAACTGCGAGCTATATTCAATATTAAGTGAAGAGAAAGCTGACATGGTTATTACCCCTTTTAGTTCAGTTAAAATGAAAACTTTTATATTATCTTAGGATAATGTTTAATTTCATCCCATTTCATTAAAATTAATACAGATTGAACACGATTATGAAAACAATTTCATGAGCTTCAAGAAAAGAAGACTTCAAGTCAGCTCTACGCTGGGTGTCATAATCTGAACAACCGGAACCCGAACTTCGTTGATGACGAGCGCCACAACCTGTTGTTTCTGACAGAGCAATTACACTCCCCAACTCTATACTTCAACATACTTCACTTTGCTACCCAGCCAAGCCATAGCTTCAGGCACATATTTTTCTAAAGTTTTGCTCAGCCCACACAAAACTTTTCTAAAAGAGGGAGTACTGTACTGCCACGGGGCCCGCCTGCCCGCCTGCAGTTTATAATGAGTTATCACACTCTGTATTTCCCCCAACAAAAAGTTGTATCCGTTACGATACGACATACCATGAATAATACAACACATGAGTGTGATAGAACCCCTTTCTGAAGGGAAGTTACGTCCTGTTTTTCTTAATTATTCTCCTCACATGACTCCCGTATCACCAGCACAGTGCTGTGCTGGTGTGGACGTGACCACTTGCAGAGTTCNAATTATTCTCCTCACATGACTCCCGTATCACCAGCACAGTGCTGTGCTGGTGTGGACGTGACCACTTGCAGAGTTCTTTTGTTCTTTTTCCAACATGGCAGACGACCCACACCTTGCCAACGCCCTGCTTCCATCCTGGTGGGAGTCTTACCCCACTCCAGACCAGTTACTATAATATCGCTCGCCAAGCTGGAAGACACCCTATTTCATTGAGCAACGCCAGAGAGTTCACTTCGCCTGCCTGGGATGACTCTGCTNTCGCCAAGCTGGAAGACACCCTATTTCATTGAGCAACGCCAGAGAGTTCACTTCGCCTGCCTGGGATGACTCTGCAGGACAATGCCTGAGACGCCGCCTCCTCCATCACTGTGAGTCAAACATAATGAAATTGTTTTACTTCGTTTATTTTCTTTTGCTAGCCAAATCCACTTTCTCAGACTCACAGAGTAGTCATAGTAAGTAAATCAGTGCTGTAATATATTGCTTGCTTGCGTATCACTTAGTAAATTCTCGAAACTTAATTATTTTCTTCTTATTGGTAGTTGTAATCTGCCTAACTGCTCGGACACCACAGGATAAAATGTACACTGTCCTATGTGCAATACTTTAGTCCTTACAAATATCAAAAAAGTTATAATAGCACATAGTAAATTAAGCTATCATTAACTTACCTATATACCACATTGGCACGAGTATTTTCTACCCTGAAGTAGAACCACTGCATATGACGGTTTGTATACATATCTGTGCGCAGATACAGCTCGTAATACGTGTCTGTAATCTTCACCACCTTGGCCAAGTTCCCAGACTCGAACCGAGATTCAAACCGCAGACCATCCACTCGGTCAGAGGGGCATATCTCAAGAAAGTACTTGCTACCACCAACACTTGAGCGGCTGAACTGTAGCAGACACCAAGAAAACAGTTCCTTAGTACACATATTCAGTATCATCGACAATAGAAAATACTGCAAGCTTTGAATATAGTAAATTAACTAATACAAAAAAATAAGCATTCTATAAATTTGCTTCCAAAGCCAATATTTCCCCGCATATTTCACTTCTACATCAAAAGCAAACAATGTTACAATTTAAGTTTTCTGTGTATCATGAAGTTGAATGCTTTGAGCACTTCAAAATGAATAATCAAGACAACATATAATTTTAATTGGATAACCATGCCTGTACTTATGTATTTAGTAATTAATTATGGTACCTAATTAGTCTTAATACATTCAAATATTTTTATATATTATTTACTCATTTGTAATTAATTTATTAAAAATTTAAAAACAAAAATAATGGTAAGATTGCAAATCTTTTAATCATCAGTTTATCATGGAATTACCTTTTTAGTGTATAAATAATACATCACTAATGCAAGCACATCAATATATGATCACCAATTGCCCTGCATAATTACAAATGTTTAATAGCAATCATTTTGAATATATTAAAACAGTACACACTGCTCCTGTATTAAATATAAGCAAATATTGCAATATTAAAATAGTTAAATATTATCACCAAATTTGGCAAACAGGTTAAATGCATATACAGTACAATACTGAAAACATCAGTTAATTGTACAGTCACGAACAGTGCATTAAATCAATAATTATGTCAAAAGTAACAATATTCATGGATACTGTTTCACTGAAAAAAATACTTTAATTGTAATTTCAAGAACATAGCAATAAAACACACATTGGAAAATTTCTGATAGTAACTGCCTCAGTAACAAAATGCCATTCAGTAAATATTGTTGTATCACGAATAAGCATCAAAAAACCATACCAACAGAAAATCGTAGTGATAGCACAAAAACACTAACATTACAATACCGCGAACATTGTAAAAAGGTACATAATAGTTCAATAGCACTAATATTGAGATATTGATAACCTACTTAATAAATACTGGAATACGTAGGTAACCAATAATTTTACGTATTTTGCTATGGAATATAATGTTAGAATCTTCTGGTACATATCTCATATGCAATATTTTTAAAAATAAAATATGAAAATACTGCACATCTATAATAAAGTGGTCAATGCAAATGAGAGTTGTTATATAAAAGAGTTCAGATAAGTTTGTAGTCTACCCCTTGGGTGGGGAAAAAAATGGAAATTACCTATGAGGTTATTAAACAAGGCAGTCTGTTTTCATAACTTAATTGGGGCTAATGCACCCAACTATTCCTTGTAAGCACAATTTAAAGAGCTTTAATTGCAATACATGTAAATGTAAATGTTGTGCTGGAAAATTTTCACCAAAACGTCTTGACATAACCTTAATATGCGAAAGCAACACAAATTCGAAATTTTTACCTTTGACACAAGGAAAAAACACTTGTCTTGCATTCTGGTAAATACGGTAGTTTGGGAAGGGATAGTTAGGTTCACAAGAAGTTATAGGGTAGTATTTTGGGACGACAGTAATTAGTGTAGATTTTGTAGTTCATTACAAGGAATTAACTGTATACTGATATATATTTCGAGGAAGAATTAATACTTACTATCAGCTATTGAATTAGGAAATAGAGCTACATTTCATGAGTTATAAATATATGTGTCTAATCTAAATGTTGTATAAATAGACATTTCAATTTGTGAACAGTGAGAATAGAGTGACAAAATTTTGACTGTTTAAAGAAGTACAAAAATGTTTATAATCATAAAACGTAACTGAAAATCTAAACAAACTCAGTTTTTGATGTATAAGAAAAGCCTGGAAGTCTGAATGATAAACTGTAAGTTGAAAACTTCATATTATTAGCAATAATCGCAACCTATAATAGAAAAGTATTATCCAATTGTAAATTATACTCACTGGTTGTGAGGATGCAGTTTCACCCTCTGGAAACTGCATCCATTTACATACACAAGAAATAGACAAAAGTCCCACACATCTTAATAACAACATGCAGTTTGCACAGTAAAAGAATAAAAACATGACAACTTAGGGATGACAACACGTCAAAAAGAAGAATAGAATTACTTTACATTCTGTTTCTCACAATCACTTTTCATTCCCAGAATACATAAAATTGTGCTCCTGAGAGACTGCACATTTACAGGTAGTGTAAACTGAGCATGCATCCAGCTAGCATAATGANACATAAAATTGTGCTCCTGAGAGACTGCACATTTACAGGTAGTGTAAACTGAGCATGCATCCAGCTAGCATAATGATGCCCAAACTAGGAATAAACTACCACCACTCACATAATTAACAGCACTCATTGGGTAATACTGAAACACTACTTGGCCTGCCTCCTCTCCAACTGGTTTTGGTTGAACTTCCTTGCCGGTCAGCTGGTAATACTGTTCTGGTACTGGCGGAACATATTCAATGTGGTGTACTCTGTCTTCTAGCACCTAGAAATAATACAGATTACGACAGGGTACTACTAGCTTTGTTCAACTACAATACAGTTACCTACTTAGAAATGTTAATAAATGGAACATAACTCACCATTACCGCGAAACTGGGTCAGGAAAACAGTAGAACAACACCTACCCATAATGGAGGTTTAAAACTACATGTAGCCTACCAGCTCTAAACTACGTTGTACATCTAAACTACATGATGAGAAGTAAAATGAATTTCCACAAAACAGTTCAACTGCCTGGAAATTCAATGACAACTTGGGTGAAGCGCACTTTGCGAGGCTGCGAAGCCAGAAAAACATGAATGTATGAAGGCCCTCAATAAGTTAGGATGAATGTAATTCACTGAGATAATTATCTCTCTCAAAATCAATCAAATGTAAATTAAATAAAATAATATCCCCAATTGAAATTAAGCTAATATAATGAATTCNTCTCTCTCAAAATCAATCAAATGTAAATTAAATAAAATAATATCCCCAATTGAAATTAAGCTAATATAATGAATTTGTTCAACACTTAACATGAAAAATAGAAAGAATAATTTAAAAAAAAAAATTTTTTAACGGTAAAGACTCTTCCCTTGGAAGCGGACGCTAGGGTGTTTCTCTTCATACTTATTGTTGAAAAAAAANTCTCTCTCAAAATCAATCAAATGTAAATTAAATAAAATAATATCCCCAATTGAAATTAAGCTAATATAATGAATTCGTTCAACACTTAACATGAAAAATAGAAAGAATAATTTTTAAAAAAAATTNAATATAATGAATTCGTTCAACACTTAACATGAAAAATAGAAAGAATAATTTTTAAAAAAAATTTTTTTAACGGTAAAGACTCTTCCCTTGGAAGCGGACGCTAGGGTGTTTCTCTTCATACTTATTGTTGAAAAAAAAAATCTAACAGTCATGTTAGAGTTCACGTTAGACTATACAAACTTATTAGTAAACAAGAACAAAAACATTATGCATACACAAGAACAATGGGCAAAACATGAGACTGATGATAATCATTTGTGATATGAGAGTTTATTTTAGAAGTTTTATTTCAAATGGTTTTGTAGAAGATTGTTAATTCATCATTTTGTTAAGTAGGCCTATCTGATTCTGCATTCAGTAACCAACCAAGTTGTGGTAATTTTTTCTGGGACTGTAACTTGTGATTTTTTTTTTGTATTTTGAATAAACATAGACGACAAACTTTGAGAGTTTATTTTAGTTGTAAAATATTTTGTTGTTCTTTAACATTTAACTTTAATAAGTTAATTTTGTTTTAACTTAAACTTTAATCAGTTAATTGGCTTGGATTTTAACTTCTAACTTTAATCAGTTCACTTTTTCTTACTCTAACTTTAACTTTAATCAGTTAGATTATTTTGTTAACTTTCTCAAGTATGAATATCAACTTAGCTTAGATAACTGGATCAAGCTCATTACCAGAATTTGATAGCAGTGAACAGGCAAATAATGTAATCGGTATATCCTGATAACAAACTGTGTTTATGTAAATTTCTTACTATTTCTACAATGCATAATTTTTGCCATTGGCATGAAGTAATAACTTTGGTTGTGCATTTCCATATAATTATGCCAGTTGTCTGCAACCAAGATGGACTGCAAAATTATTTTCTGCTCTGGGACTCATATTTTTATATTAGGACTTCAGTATATTGTAAGTTGTTAAAGCGTATATATAAAAGTGTTCTAAAATTTGATCAGGAAACAATATTTCCACGTAAAAATTATGTAAACTAGCCTATTTCTTTTATATAAATTTAATATTTACCTAAAATGCAAAAAAAATTATAATTAGTGTTTTAGTAAATGTAAGAACAGATATGCAGGCGACCTATACCTACAGCATGACAATGCACCAGCTCACTGCTCTTGAACTGTAACCGAGTGGTTGGCTGGACACATCCGTGGACTTGAGGTCGCTTTCCTGC